>AWWV01006680.1:0-10888 GCA_001974805.1 Corchorus capsularis
CATTACTAATTAGGCATTAGCATTCATATTAGCAATTAGGCATTAGCAGTTTAACCATTTACCTTATATGAAATCATGTTAGTTTAATTGGACAAATCCTTCATTGCATTAATAAAGTTTACATCTAAATAGGAGTTGCATTATAGTCATTTTTGGTTAACGGGCTTTTTATAATTATATGTCATTTGATTGACTTCATAAGTTATAAAATTCAGAAAATCACAATAAAGAAAAAAGAGCATTCATTTATTCATTTTGCACTAGTTAGATGTATCCTCAAAGTACAAAATAAAAGTAATAAAAATACAAAAAGGAGAGCTTTATTTACAATTCCCTTGGCTTTGCATATTACATCTCGAATTGAGTTTTGGTCCTCATAAGGTTTGTTTTTCTCTTCTGACTTGGCTTTCTCTTTACTTAGTCTTTAGTAACCTGCAAAGATGTAAAATGTGCCCCCCAAATCCAAAACTACACACCATTAATTGACGTGAGCTGAGAAGAGAGCCGGAGGGTTTAAACAAAATGCAAAGACAATGCAGTACATGAAACAAGACAGAGGAACATGCAAAGGCTATCAAACAGGCATACACCCGAGCGTTGAAGGTCTTTTAAAAGACCTCATGTGCAGGGCTGTGCATGAGAAGAATGGTGGAAAAGGCGATTAGGTTAGAAAGAATAAAGCAGAGGAAAGCAAGCAGGCCCATCAAAAGAATAATCACAGAATGCACACAAGGGAAACAACATGCAAACATGTTTGCTCTTGGCTGAGTAAGGTAAGGGATTCAGAATTGATTTCTGATCCCAAGACACCCATACAGCCTCGGAAATGATGGCAAGCAGAAAAGAACAAGCTCACAACAACAAATAATCCCAGCACTTTGTTCAGACATGCATGGTCACCCAAAGCAAAGCAAACTAAGCAGTTCAGAGGGGTAAGTGCAGAGTACACAACTGACTTATAAGCATCAAGCAAATGAGGCATAAAAGGCAGCAAATAGACAGGGGAATAGGGGACTAAGCATACATGAAGCAATGTAAATACAACATGGCTAGGACAGATTCGATAACCCCAAAATTCCCAATGCAACTCAAGCATGAAATCAATGGCAATGTTCAACTAGGAAGATGCAATAGAGAAACAGAACATAACAACATTCTAAGGTCAAATGGCAAAACATGGCGAATTGCAATTTGCAAAGCACCAAACACAGGATCAAAACACAGAACAGCTAAATAGGATTTGTCAAGTTACCCCTGAGTAAATACATTGCAATTTCAAAAGTTTAGTAACAAGCATCCCTTACTGCATTTTGCATACAAGATTAGACCAAAAATATTTCAAATCTCATTGCATTTTTCCCTCCCTAGCATTAATTCAGCATACATTTTTCATAATTAGAGCAGTCATTACTTGGTATTATGCATTGCATTTTAGTAAATTAGGCATTGCGAAACAGAGAATTTGCATTTTTGGTGTCGGTATAAGATAGTTTTGGGGCTTTTAAAGTTCTAGGCATTATCTCAAAGAAACTAAACGGTGGAAAGGGAGACAATGAAGGGTAGAATAATATACCTTAGTTTGAAGTTCATCGGACGGTCAAAAATGGAGATCGGAGCTGGGCAATTTCAGGTGCTGTTGGGGTCATTTAGAAGGGAAAGAGGCCTTGTTTCGAAAAAATACCGCCGTGGATGGCTTCGGGACGGTGAAAAGGTGCGACCTGGAGATTTCGAGTCCCTTCCGAGCTCCGGTGGAGGTTCGGCGCGGTGGCAGTGACTTCAGACCGACGGTGATGGCGTCGCTGTCTAAGGAGAAGAAGAAATCTGAAAATAAGAGGTCTAGGGTTTAGTATTTATACTAAACCGTTAGACCCGAACCGGTCCATGAAATCTTTAAATCCAACCCCTCCGGCCCAAAACGTGTTATTGGGTAATCTCTGGGCTTTTAAATTGTTTTAATTCACTTGGGCTTCTTAATTTGTCTAAGCTTTTATTATGCGTTTGGGTTTTGGGTGTTAATCAAGTTTATCGTATGTCTTAGGTTTAATTAATTTTAATTAGTTTTAGTAATTTAGCTTAATTTTTAATAAATTGGCAAAAAAAATAAATAAATAAATAAAAAGAAGAAAGAAATTTTAGAGCTAGTTTAATTTCATATTTCAGTTTAATAGTCAATAGATTAACAAAAATTCAATAAAAAAATGTAAAGGATAGTTAAGCATGTGCATCATATTTATTTCCTTTATAATTGCTGCAAGTATAATTTGCCATGTAGGTTTCAAGAAAAATGATCCCGTGATGGGACAGGAGGACGACTCATTCATGCGTGTCTGACTTTGTTCGCCTTCTCCCGGAGGCTTGGAAATTTCTAGAGGTCGTTTACCATTTATTGGGAGGCGGTCAAAGGTGTTCCTCGTATAATTGAGGGGTAAATTAAAATCCAGTTAGAATTTCATGCATCATGTGCATCCATGCATTTAAGAGTCAAGTGTATCAATAAAATAAGAATTATTAAGGAAAATCTAAGAAATGAAAAGAAAGAAAACGGGGTCAGTTAGAAAATTGAAAAGGGTTATCAGAGTGATTAAGTTCCAACAAGTAAAAGGGGCAATCAGCAATTAAGTTCAATAAGGAAAAGTAATCAGTGATGAAGTTCAAGAAGAAAGATGCAATCAGTAAAAGGTATAATGGCAATCAGTAAAGAGTAAAATGGTAATCAGTAAAGAGTAATAGAAATCAGTAAGAAGTAATAGTAAACAGTAAAAAGTAAAAGGTAATCAGTAAAAAGTGAAAAGGTATCTGAAAGGGTAAAATGACAATTAGTAAAGAGTAAAGAGTAATCAGTGGAAGAGTAATCAGTAAAGACAAAAATGATAAAGAAAGAGTAATAGTAAGAGTAAAAAGGTAAAATGGTAAAAAGTAAAAAGGTAATCAGTAAAAGGTAAAATAGTAATTAGAAAAGAGTAAAATGGTAATCAGTAAAAAGTAAAAGAGTAATCAATCAAGAAAAAGTAAAAGAGTATTCATACAAGAGTAATCAGTAAAGAAAAATGGTAAAGAGTAGAGAGTAAAGTAAAGAGTAATCAGCAAAGTAAAATGGTAAAATGTAAAAGAATAATCAGTAAAGAAAAAAAAAGTAAAGAGTAAAGAGTAGAATAGTAACCAGCAAAATGGTAATCATTAAAAAGTAAGAAGGTAATCAGTAAAGAGTAAAATCAGCAAAGAGTAAAAAAGTAATCGATAAAAGATAATCAGTAAGAGCAAAGTGATGATTAGTAAGAGTCAATTAGTAATCAGTAAAGAGTAAAAGGTGATCAGTAATTCAAAGAGTAAAATGGTAGAGTAAAAAGTGGTAACAAATAAAAGAAAGTAAGAAAAGAGTAATTGGTAAAAAGAGTAAGAAAAGAGTAAAAATGATAAAAGTAGCAAAAATAATTAAAAGTGCTAATCAGTAAGAAGAGGATAATTAATAAATATGGCAATTAATAAAAAGAAGAATCTGTTAAGTTGGTAATTTAGTCAAATGGCATGAATATTAAAGATAGAAAACAACCAAATATGAAAACCCATGGTTAAGGCTAGACTAGTCAGTGCCGTCTTTTGACGGGCGTCGTGGGGGTGCTAATCCTTCCCCACACGTACCCGACTCCCGAACCCTTAGGACTCTGGTTAGAAGACCGTTTATTAGGTTTAGTGTTACCTTCGCCAAGCTAGGGTTAACATTAGGCCTAATAATCTGATAGGTGGCTAATCACACCTAGGTAAAAAAAGATTAGTGGCGACTCCCTTAGTTTTTTAGTTTTCTTTTAAGTCGTTAAACGGTAGGGTTTAGTACCCCGGACCCAGACGTAGCTACAAGAGCATGGAAAGGACGTGCAAGGGCTGCAAGGAAGCATGGAGATGTATGAAGATCATAGAGATATCGCTGAGCATGTTCCGAGCACCAAAAAGATGATATTCGATCCATTGAAGATGGCTAATAGTCCGATGACAAGAGCAAGAGCTAAGAGATTCAAGGATGCACTCATGGGCCTTGTTCGAACTCATCTTGAAGACTTGAAGACCATTGAAGTTCAATTGAAGAGCTTTGGTGATGATTTGGGCAAGAAATTACAAATCAATTATAAGTTCATCACATTGCTTGCTATTAATTCTAGATGGCCGGATTGACATCATGGCATGAGCCCATTATCATTAGTTATCTTTGTTTGGGCTTAATTCTATCTTAGATTAGCTTAATTTTAAGTTTGGACCTTATTTGGATTGGGCCTTGGTTGACTAAGTCCAATCCTTGTTTAATTATGTCTTTATTTCGTTTTCCTAGTTGGGCAAGGACTAGTTTTTCCCTAGCCCTTATATTTGGACGAAAATTAGGATTTATTTTAGGATTTTGGTTGACCCTATCACTATATAAGGCCACCAATATCTCTTGTAAAAGTTGAAGTCAAGTTAATCAATAAAGTTGAGAGGTTTATACCCATATCGATTTCTTTGGCTTCATTGTTCTAGTTTGAGCAAACTTAGGGTTCTTCATCTTGTAGTGTCCTAGCAAGCAATTAGGTTGAGATAACTTAGTTGTTTGTGAATCTTGTGATCTTGAGAATTCAATTGCAGGTCTAATTGAGTGCTTAAGGCCGACGAAAGAGGAGGGATAGCTTTGTGAAGATCATCGACATACAAGTCTAGGAGTTGAAGAAGTTCAAGTCGACTTTGGTGGATATTCAAAGGTTGGATTTGAATCTAATACAACTAGATTCGTACCAATTGGTATCAGAGCATAGGTTGTCATCTTCAGTCGGTAAATCTATCCTTCTATACATCATTCATCAAGTTTTCATCCATCAAACTTCATCTTGTTCTTATCGCACCATATAGTTAAAAAAATTCAGAAACTTTGAAAATTCTTAGCCAATTCATCTTACACCTTTTTGCTTTGAAATTTCATAGTTGAGTCCCTTATAACTATTAGTTATATCGAAAAATATAAAAAAAATAAAAAAAATAAAAAAAGTTTCGACCAGAAACTTGTGATTTTTGTTCTGGATTCGTTTGAACTCGGAAAGTTGTGAAATTTGAGCTATAGACTTATTTTGGTGTTATCTTTCTGGGAAAAATATTGAAAAAAATCCAAAAAATCTATGTTGTTATCGATATTTTTCAGGAACTAGGGTTTTAGTTTGGGAAATTTGGGGATTAGGGTTTTCTTGTGCAATTGATCTAATTAGTTGCAATAACTCTAATTGATTGAGTAATTGAGATCCTTGGGTTGCTTTTGCTGCTAATTGTGATTTGATTTGAAGAATTTCAGGTTACAAACCCTATTGGATTCAAGTGGTACAAAATAGGAGACAAGTGGTACTAGGGTTTATGCCAATCGATTGATATTGTGATTGTGCTTGAATTGAGTTTTTGTGCAGCAACTTTGGAGAAGAATTTCGACATAAGGAGCCTGCATTAAGTGGTTTTGTTTGGTTTAAGATCACTTTTCTTTTGATTCACAAATAACTTTGCTACTAATTGTTTGTTCCTCAAGTAGGGCACAAGAAGAAAGGAGTGCTTTAGGAGTTGCTCTTATTAGGCCTATTCCAAGCTAGTAAAAGGCATAATCTTGTGAGATCATTAAGAGAGTAGTGGATCGCCAATCCATAGGAATTTGAGTGCAAAACACGAGAGCAGAAGTTAAAGGTATAATCACACACACACTTGTGAGGATTTTTACTACTAATTTTTGTTCTTTTTATAGGTACCATGGAAGGAGAACAAGACCAAGCCAATTTGGCTACCATGTTGCAAACTATGATACAAAGAGTGGATACCATGATTGATAAAATGCAACGAGTAAAAGAGGGTAATTTTAGCCTAGATTCTAATAGGGATGGTAATGAGTTAGCTTTACTTAGTTTGGTAGATAGGAGAACTTTGAGAGCCTATGTGAAAGGGGATGTTCGTAGGGAGAATTTGTTTCACACTAGGATGTATGCGAATGGGAAGCCTAGTAGTGTGATTATAGATGGGAAGAGTTGTAAAAACATAGTTAGTGATTATTTGGTGAAAGAGTTACAACTACCTACTTCTAATCATCCTAAACCCTATAGCTTAGGTTATTTCAATGATAGAGAAAACATTAGTGTTGACAAACAAGTTTTAGTTTCTCTTTCTTTGGGCAGGTACAAAGGAGATGTTTTGTGTGATGTCTTACCCATGCAAGCATGCCATGTACTACTTGGTCGACCATGGCATTTTGACAACAAAGTTCATCATGATGGAGAGACCAACAAGAATTCTTTCACGTGTGGTAAGAAGCCTCTTACTTTAATTCCTTTATCACTTCAAGATTCCTTAAATCATGAAATTAAAGTGAGAGATGATTTTGCTAAATTGGATGCTGAATTTAGGGCCAAAGAAAAGAATAAATCCGAACCTAAAATTGATAATTGTTTTGATGATAAAACAACCTTAGTTGTAAAGAGTGTTTTAGATGTTGTTTGCGATGATACTAAACCCGATTTGAGTGTTGTTTGCAATGACACTAAATATGTTTTAGGTGTTGTTTGTGATGAAACTAAATCTGTTTTGGATGCTAATTGTGATGAAAACATATCAGTTTTGGTTGATCATAGCATTGCAAATAATTCTGTTTTGGTTGATCATAGCATTGCAAATAATTCTATTTTGGTTGATCATAACATTGAAAATAATTCTGTTTTGGGTGAAAAGAAAGAGATTTCTAAGGAAGTTGTTAAAGAGTGTATGTTAGCTACTAAAAGTGAGATTAAGAGTGCTCTGCATGATAATTTTTATTTGATCTTACCTTTGTTTCGAAATACACTAATGGGTACTAACAACTTGGCTGGAGATATTCCAAGCAATATCGTGTCTCTTTTGAGTAATTTTGTAGGAATTGGAGTTGTTCTGATGCAAGGAGAGAAGCCCGTAGCTTACTGATTGAACTCAAATTATGCATATTTTTATAGCTATTTTTATATACTTTTTGCTATTTTTATATGTGTTTTTACCCTGTTTTGTTAGTATTTGTGTTTTTAGGTCCTGAAGACAAGAAAAGTGAAAACTTATTGTTTTTCACTCTTTTTGGAGCTATTTTGGAGACTTTTTACTCAACTATGGATTTAGCCATTTGGAATGAAGATTTGAAGATTCGAAGTTCGTGATTGAAGATATTTTGAAGATTTGAAGAATTAATTCAAGAAGCAAAATTGAAGATTTGGAGCTTAATTTATTAAGAATTGAAGACAAGCCCAGATGAAGCCCTGAAGTTGAGGATTTTTGGATTATTTATATGGGAATATACTCAGCCCATATAAACCTATAATTGGAGTTAAAATCCCAATTTGTAGGCCCCATATCCAAAAGAATATCCAAATCCCGCATTAATCCCGTAGATTTGCGATATTAGCCCGGTTTCAGCGCAGTCTTCGTAGAAAGGCCATAACTTTCTGCTCAGATGTCCGTTTTAAGCCCACGAGTAGTCGTTGGAAAGCTAACTCCGAGCTCTACAACTTTCTTTTGAAGTGCAAAGCCCAGATCTGCCATCTTCAAGCCCGAAACTGAAGTCGAAGTTCCTGCCCAATTCCAGGAAATTCTAGAAGTCCTCTTTTGACTTGGAGACTACTCTAGGATGACACCTAATCCTACTTGGACTCCAAGAAGAGCCTAAACCTTCCTATCCTTATTCTCCACTATAAATAGCCACCTCCTGTATCACAAATCACACACTTATCACCACAACTTCACAATCCACAAATTTTAGATTATTCTCTTTTTCTACCTTTCTTTAGTTTTTAGGTTTTTCTCTAGTTTTAGAAGGGGAGAAGTCGACACCCTCTCTAGCAATAGAGGGAGTCGACGTCCCTAGGGTTTTCAAAGGGGAGATTCCGCCTCTCCCAGTCCTGTAAGTATTCTTATGCCTCTCATGGATTTTCCTAAATCCATGAGTAGCTAAATCCTTAATACTTCTGATCCTTTGGTGAATTCAATCAATTAATTATGGTGAGATTTCTATACTTATAATTTTGTGTTAAGTTCTTAATGATAGTAGTCAAAACCCTAGAATAATTTTAAGATTCTGAATCTTATCTGAATTATGTGGCCACTAAGGATGTAAGAGGAAGATCTATGGCTAGATCATGCTTAGAATTAATCACTCAAGCTTGATTGTATGTAGCAAATTAGGTTTGTTTAATCGCTGCTTAATGGGTATTTGTCTACCGGAGGGCGAGAAATTTCTCTTCGTAGGGTTCTATTTATAGGCATGTGTGTAAAATTAACTGTTCTTAATGCTTTGTTCTCAAGTGATCTTTAAGCCCTAAGAAAGTAATTGGTCGCTGAAGGAATAATAGGGATAACTGCAGCTCTAATCGGCCTCTTATCTAAAATACATGTTGGGAAACCTATATCAGTTGTCAGTCAAGAATAAGATGCGAAATTCACCTTTTAAATCTAGGATCCATAGTTAATTTGATTGAAGGATACCACTGGTGAAGAAGTATGCTTTATAATTATTGATTGCTTTATTAATCTGCTTTATTAATTTGCTTTATAATCTGCTTTAGATTTAGATTTAGATTTAGATTTGATTTGCTTGCTTTTATTTTTAGTTTAATTGTTTTCTTTATAATTGATTTATTCAATCCCCTGTTTTCTAATCGATTTTTGGAAAAGATCTTTCTATCTTTTGATTGTTCATCACATAAACCTTCTCTGTGGGATTCGACCCCTACTTGCCCTAGCTATTCTAGTTAGTTATTTGTGGGGATTATTTTTATGGTCATAGACGACACGATCACTTACTTTTGTGGGAAAATTCCTAGTGGATTTCCACCCATTAAAGATATTGAATTCCATCAGTATGTGGTGCAATACAATCAAGATTTGAGGACAAATCTTCTTCAAGGGGGAGGGAATGATGCGCCCAAGGCTTATCATGGAAGGAATGATACGCCAAGGACTTATCATGGACTTGAAGACAAGCATGGAGAGCATGGAAAGGACGTGCAAGGGCTGCAATGAAGCATGGAGATGTATGAAGATCATAGAGATATCGTTGAGCATGTTCGGAGCACCAAAAAGATGATATTCGATCCATTGAAGATGCCTAATAGTCCGATGACAAGAGCAAGAGCTAAGAGATTCAAGGATGCACTCATGGGCCTTGTTCGAACTCATCTTGAAGACTTGAAGACCATTGAAGTTCAATTGAAGAGCTTTGGTGATGATTTGGGCAAGAAATTACAAATCAATTACAAGTTCATCACATTGCTTGCTATTGATTCTAGATGGCCGGATTGACATCATGGCATGAGCCCATTATCCAAGGCCCAATCCAAATAAGGTCCGAACTTAAAAATATGCTAATCTAAGATAGAATTAAGCCCAAACAAAGATAACTAATGATAATGGGCTCATGCCATGATGTCAATCCGGCCATCTAGAATCAATAGCAAGCAATGTGATGAACTTGTAATTGATTTGTAATTTCTTGCCCAAATCATCACCAAAGCTCTTCAATTGAACTTCAATGGTCTTCAAGTCTTCAAGATGAGTTCGAACAAGGCCCATGAGTTCATCCTTGAATCTCTTAGCTCTTGCTCTTGTCACCGGACTATTAGGCATCTTCAATGGATCGAATAGCATCTTTTTGGTGCTTGGAACATGCTCAACGATATTTCTATGATCTTGATACATCTCCATGCTTCCTTGCAGCCCTTGCACGTCCTTTCCATGCTCTCCATGCTTGTCTTCAAGTCCATAATAAGTCCTTGGCGCATAATTCCTTCCATGATAAGCCTTGGGCGCATCATTGATGATGCGGCAAGGGCTTATCATGGCTTAGAAGGACACATTGGAGCCAATGAAGATCATGGAGATGTCATAGATGCTAGCTTGGAGGAGCATGGAGAAGGAAGCACAAGTGACCGGCCATGCGACTTGGAGATCCGGCCACGCGACTTGGAGATGCCCGCGCAACACCGGCCATGCGACATCGAGATGCCCGGCCATCACCGGCCACGCGACATGGCCATGCCCGGCCACATGACTCGGTCATGCCCGGCCACGCCCGGCCACAACCGGCCATATGATCCTTTAGCTATGCGGTTGGGTCCAATAACAAGGGCTCGGGCTAAAAGGTTTAAGGAAGCTTTGGTGGGCTTTATAAGATCTCATCTTGAAGAATTGAAGACCATTGAAGACTCATTGGGCCTATTTGAAGATCACACAACAAGGAATATTCCAAACAATTCCATGTTGTGCACCATGTTATCCATCGATGAGCATTAGGCTTAGTATTGTGTATTTCGGCCATTGAGGCCTTTATTCTATCTTAGATTAGTTATTTATTTAGTCTAGAAGACATTGGGTTGGGCCTTGTTTGACTAAGTCCAATCCTTACTTAATTATGTAATGTTATTTACTTTTCCTAGTAGGACAAGGAGTAGGCTATTTCCTTGTTCCTTCCTTTTAATTATGCTGCCCCTTATAGGATTAGGATTCGGGTTTGGAGTAGGTTATGCGCCAATCCCTCCCTTCTATAAGGGCTCTTTTATCTTTTGTAAACATAAGTCAAGTTAATCAATAAAGTTGAGAGGTTTATGCCCATATCGATTTCTTTGGCTTCATTTGTTCAAGTTTGAGCAAACTTAGGGTTCTTCATCTTGTAGAGTCCTAGCAACTTGAAGACAAGCATGGAGAGCATGGAAAGGACGTGCAAGGGCTGCAAGGAAGCATGGAGATGTATGAAGATCATAGAGATATCGTTGAGCATGTTCCGAGCACCAAAAAGATGATATTCGCTCCATTGAAGATGCCTAATAGTCCGTTGACAAGAGAAAGGGCTAAGAGATTCAAGGATGCACTCATGGCCCTTGTTCGAACT
>AWWV01006681.1:0-15378 GCA_001974805.1 Corchorus capsularis
TCGAACTCATCTTGAAAACTTGAAGACCATTGAAGTTCAATTGAAGAGCTTTGGTGATGGTTTGGGCAAGAAATTACAAATCAATTACAAGTTCATCACATTGCTTGCTATTGATTCTAGATGGCCGGATTGACATCATGGCATGAGCCCATTATCCAAGGCCCAATCCAAATAAGGTCCGAACTTAAAAATATGCTAATCTAAGATAGAATTAAGCCCAAACAAAGATAACTAATGATAATGGGCTCATGCTATGATGTCAATCCGGCCATCTAGAATCAATAGCAAGCAATGTGATGAACTTGTAATTGATTTGTAATTTCTTGCCCAAATCATCACCAAAGCTCTTCAATTGAACTTCAATGGTCTTCAAGTCTTCAAGATGAGTTCGAACAAGGCCCATGAGTGCATCCTTGAATCTCTTAGCTCTTGCTCTTGTCATCGGACTATTAGGCATCTTCAATGGATCAAATAGCATCTTTTTGGTGCTTGGAACATGCTCAACGATATTTCTATGATCTTGATACATCTCCATGCTTCCTTCCAGCCCTTGCACGTCCTTTCCATGCTTTCCATGCTTGTCTTCAAGTTGCTAGGACTCTACAAGATGAAGAACCCTAAGTTTGCTCAAACTTGAACAATGAAGCCAAAGAATTCAATTGCAGGTCTAATTGAGTGCTTAAGGCCGACGAAAGAGGAGGGACAGCTTTGTGAAGATCATCGACATACAAATCTAGGAGTTGAAGAAGTTCAAGTCGACTTTGGTGGATATTCAAAGGTTGGATTTGAATCTAATACAACTAGATTCGTATCAGGTAATATATTCAAAGCTGAACCATTATCAATTAGCACATTGCCCATGCTCACATTTTGGCACCTAACTGTGATGTGCAATGCCTTTATACTGTTCCTCATTCCTTTGGGGATATCCTTCTCTGCAAAGGCAATGAATCCATGCGTAGATATGTTACCCGCCATGTGATCCAAGTCGGTGACATTGATGTTCTGGGATACATATGACTGGTTCAACACCTTTAACAACGTCTTTCGGTGTGCGTCAGAGTTCAACAATAAGCTGAGGATAGAGATTCTAGCAGGCAACCTATTCAACTGTTCGATTACACGGTATTCACTTTGCTTGATGATTTTCAAGAATTCACATTCTTCGTGTTCTGATACTGGCTTCTCGACAATTTCCTCTTCCTTCTGTCTAACAACCTCTACTGAACTTCTTATACCGGTCTCAGGAACCACGGCCTCGTCCTTTTTCTTTTGAGCTGACTCTGCCATCTCAGGTGAGTATACCCTTCCACTTCTAGTCATTCTCCCAACACCTGACACATTAGCCGAACTGCTTTCACCTGCTGATGTAGTCACATTTAGATCATACTTCCATGGTACTTGGCGGCTATCTGTGTAAGGAAATGGTTGTGGGGGTTTCACAACTACAGATGCTACTGGCTTTTGCATATGGGCTGGTAAAACTATTGGTGGCCTTGGTACAAAAGGTTGAGGCTTGACCTTAGGCGGAGCTGGTATGAAGGGTTGTACATGCTCTTCAATAATAACATCAATCTTTTTTTCCTTGCTTTCCACATAGAATTCCATCCTTCCTTCATCCATCGAACTCTGAACTTTCTCCTTGAAGTCACCACAATCCTGAATTTCATGCCCCAAACCGTGATATGGGCATACCTTATTCATTTCTTCTCCTCCAAATTTTCCAGGGACTATCATATCTGCCTTCACAAAAGCTTTGTAGACTATTGCCATCGGAGTAACCACTTCTTGAACCCGACTTTTGACTGTTTCACACTTCTCGATTACGCCTACCTAATTCCTGCCATGTTTAGGTAGGGGATTAGTTGGTGTCATGTTTGAAAAGCTCAACTTCCCTGATTTTACAAACTCTTGCACAGCGAGTTTCAAACTCCAACAGTTTTCAGTAGAGTGCCCCTCAGTTCCTGAATGGTAGTCAAAATGGGCGTCGCGGTCATACCAAGCTCCTGGATTTGGCATGGGCTGCGAAAATTGCAGTCTTTGCAATAAATTATGTTGTAATAACTATGGGAGAAGCTCCGTATAAGTATACGGGATCGGATCAATCGGTGTTCTTGTATTTGTTGGACTCTTTTGTTGAATTGCCAGAGGTGCGCTAGGACGTTGGTTATGGGGCTTTGGTTGAAAAGGCGTACCACCAACAGCACTGACATCCCCGGGATGCTGGGCGTGATAAGGGTTGGTCTGGTATTGGTAGTATCCCCGGGGCCGATAATTGTACCCATAGTTTCTCGGATAATATTGTTGTCCATGATTTCTGGGTCTGTAATCTGTTTCTCCCACTGAATGTACTTCTCCTTCCTTCCCCTTTTGTCCTTTCTTACCATGATCACCCAGCTCATCTAAATACCCCACCTTAATTGCAACTTCCATAGCTTCTCCAATTACAATTAAGCTTGAGAATGACTCTGTATTCTTCGGGAGTAATGCCTTAAAGTACTCCTTAGGTAAGGTTCTTAAGAAGAAAGAGTTCACCTCCCTTTCTGGGAGTCCAGGCACTAACAAGGCTACTTCTCTGAAACGCTCACCATAAGTCGTCAACGATTCATCAGGCTTTCTTGACATGTTTGTCAAAGTATCTCTAGTAGGCGCCAACTCCATCAGATACCTAAAATGTGCTAAAAAGGCCTTGGTCATGTCACTCCAACTCTGAATGCTCTTCGGGTCCAGTTGATTCTACCAAGTAATCGCCGAACCGGTCAAGTTAAACATGAAGTTGTACATTAGGAACTTATCGTTAGTGGAAAAGGGTGCCATCTTGTTCTGGAAGCTGAGCACGTGATCCCTGGGGTTCTTTGTTCCATCGTACTTTTCAAAATCTAGCATTTTGAATTTAGGGGGAATGACTACTCCTTTTGCTACAGCAGTGTTTGCGATATTGGGAATCCCATAGTCTTGAATTCCATCCACGCTCCTCAGTCTGTCCTCTATTCGGCCTTCAATCTTCTGCCAGAATTTTTCCTCGTCGGCCCATTTTTTCAGGTTGTCTTCCTTTGTTGAGTTTATAGGCCAAGTAGCAGCTATCTCAGGTGAAAACATGTATGAGTAGTCTTATTGTGACGATGCAGGTGCAGCAACAATACCAGCATGAGATTTGAGTGGATCAGAGGTCCCAATTCACATCCCCGACAGCGGTGGGAAGGCGAACTGCACTCCGCTAAATATTGAGGTATTAGAAACAACAGGTCTGGCCAGTAGTGGGAAAGCAAATTGCATGCCGCTAGACGTTACAGTATCAGACACCGTAGGCCTAGTTGCCGTTCCCGTTCCCGTTAGTGGTGGGAAAACAAATGGTGAACTACCAGATGCTGGAGGGAACGCAAAAGGATTGGTATTCTCGTTCTCTGTTCCATTTGTCCCTGAACTTGTTGTGGGCATTCCTCCCATTGGACCTTCCACATTCTGAGTATCTCCTGCCGAACCTTTCCCCTTCATCAGTTGCGTTAACATACCCCTCATCTGCTCCATTTGAGCATTCATAGCCTCTTCTCGGAGTTTCGCCTCTTCATCTCGGCGTGCCAATTCCTCCTTCAACCGCTGAATCTCTGCATTCTAGTCTTCCATCCTCCTAGTACTAGACCTAGTGTTGTACCGTCGAGTAGGCTGATACTGTCTTTTGGGTGCTATCTTGTCACTTTCCTGAGGTAAAGGTCAAAAATTGTTATTATTGTTTATTATTACTACTTATTATTATCATTTTTTTAAATGCAATGACGATGTGGGGCCCCTCCCAATGTTTGGGCCAAACCCCACAGGACGAAAGCCGTGGCCGTCACAAGTCTTGTTAACAATCAGGGCTTTCATCCTTATGCACATGATGTCATGATGCGTGCACCTATTCATCATTTAAGATAGAAAAAGAAAATTGGGATTCATTGTCTCGTCACACCATGAGAGAAAATTCTTCATTAATTGACAACAAGCAAACTGTAACCATTGTTCTGAAACTTGGAATTTAATTACAGGCCATTGTCTGAACTTAAACCAGGAGTACTTTTAGTTACAGGCCGTAAATTGTTCACAAATAACATTAATACTTTCAAAAACTTAAAATAACTACTCTATTACAAGAGCTTCAATACTGTTGTTTCCCCACGAACTGCTGGAAATAGGCAAGAGCTTCATTGCATTTGTTGATGGTGCTATCCAAAAAGTCAGCTACAGGTTGAAGGCGCTTGTCAAATGGTGCGATGCATGGCAGAACGTTCCTAGCCTGATCCCTGATGTCCTCTATCTGTTACAGCCCAATCTGGATCTTTTCAAGCAAAAAGCGAATCTGATCACACCTCTCTTGATAAGCCCTTTGCTGAAGGAATCTCTGATCTTTCAGGTCATAACATTCAGCTCTGAGTTTCGCATATTGTTCCTCCAAATTTCTGAGCATCCCATTCACTTCTTCAAACTTTTCTTTGTTCAATATAGCTGTCTTCTTGTGAAACTCTAACTTTGCCTCTGCTTGGGCCTTGGATGCTTCAGCTGCTTGTGCTCTAACTTTTTCCTCTTCTAACTTATCTCAAACCCTTTCATTTTCCTTTCTAGTTCTTTTTAGGTTGTGATCTAGAGCCTTTATCTGCTGATTTCTGATAGAAGTTCTCCTTTCTCAGAATCCAATCTCTCCTTGTAATATCTTGTTGCAAGATGGCTGGCTTTGTTCATCTTTTCCAATCTTACCCTTTCCTTGCACTCCACTTTGAAGTCCCTTTTTAGCTTCTGATTTTCAGCTTCAGTTTTCTCCTTCAACTTCCTTGTATCCTTGATTTCTTCTTTTGCTTCTCTCAGCTTGGCTTCTGTTTCCCTAGCCCTTCTTTCTGCCTTCTCTTATTCCAAAATCAGCTGCTGGTTAACTTTGGCTAGTCTTTCAGCTTCAGTGCCAGCTGTCTGTCTTTTCAATTGTATTGTCAGCTTCATAACTATGTCCTCCATCTTTTCACTTACTGCTGCTTCCAGATCGGTAGGGGGAGGCACCTTTATATCCTTTACTCTAATCCGATGCCAATCTAGGTATTCTGGTGTCACCCTTGGATTTCTTCCACCCTTCCTAACAAAGGTCACTGTGTGAGGGTTTTCCGCAGCTCTTGAGCTTCTTGTTTGGAATTCTCTTCCCCATAAATGATATCAACACTATTTAGACCATGAGTGGCAGGGATGAACTGTTTACTTCCATATTGCCTTCTAACCATCACGGGAGAGTAACTTGTGACACCCCATAGCCTAAACAAAGGTACCCACGGGTTGGGCCCGCAACAATAAGCCATAGAAGTAGTGTAGAACCATGGAGCAACCCAGTTAACTTGCTCAGCTTTGAGGGTTCCAAGAAATTTCATCCATTGTGCTTTGGTCCTGCCTTCGGGCCACTTACTATCAAGATATTCCCGTATGGGATTTGCCCTCACCCACTGAAGAATCGATGGTGTAAATCGAGATTCTATGCATTCAAAGTGTCCTTTGAACCAAATAGTCAACAACTGAGCACAACCCTGGAACCTTCCTCATTTCTGCCGACAATAACTCAAGGACCTGATGGTTTCTGCTAAAATGGCAGGGACTGGGTTATCTCCTCTTAAGATGGAGTCAACCAAGTGAATCACGTAGGAGTCCACATATCCTAGCGCTCTGGGAAACACAACCATTCCATACACCAACACAGCGATAATATTCTGCCCCTGAGGAGTGTTTCGGTTCTCTTTGACAAATTCCATAAGGCACTGTATTGCCAATCCATCTAAATAGCCCTTACTCTTCCAATACTTATCATAAGCTGCTTTTTTCATACCCATGAGATCTGCCAAGGTGGATATTGCAGTAGACTTGTTGCCACTCATGAATACCATAGATCCTGCCTTGATAGCCTTTAGCCTCAACAACTGAGCGTATTCTTCAATGGTGGGGACCATGTCAACCTCATTAAAGGTGAAGCAACGATATGATCGATCCCAATACATGAACATTCCGCTGATCATGTTGACATCCACCTTCACTTCCATAAGCTGTACTACTACTCCATACTTTTCTGCAAATTCTGATTCTGTCATCCTCATCTTCAGCCATAATTTGTGAAGTTCAGTTTAGTCATTCTGCTTCAAATCTAAGTATATTTCCTCCAGTACCTCTGATTGGAACTCCCTAGTTAAATTATCCCCATACTATTTCTGTGATATCTCATGTCTACGCTGGGCGTGAACCGGGTGACTGTCCCTTAGAAGTTCTGGCAGATAAGACTCCAAATCGTCCTGATCCCGCATCATCTTTCTCTATGTTAAATGATGAATCTACCTATTGTGGATGCAAAATGCAAAGTGAAAGAACCAAGAAAAGCAAACAACAAAAGAAATTAGTTAGTACTATATGAAGGAATAAGTTATTCAACATTTTGAACAATATACTGGCGCCCTTATATCATCAAGAACATTTTCAGGTTTTTGAAAACTCGAGCCTTAGGCCCTTAGGGCAGGGAGTCCATTTGTCGAGGTAACAGAAATACCTCTTTCCACGGTCTATAATAGAGAACAGTAAATAGTAAAGGTAAGAAATGTTCCTTTTGTGTGCCTAGGTATATTTTCACAGGATTGGCTCTACTTAGGCTGGATAAGGTAATTATATGCTGGGTGAGGCTCATTGGTTCTAAAGGTTCCCAAGCTGTCCTTACTGTCGCCTGTTTCGGGCTAGCAAGGCCTCCAATCCTTACCCACTATGGGTTCATTGGAAAGGACTCACTCTGAGTGGAGCTGTTCACTACAAACCCGCATGGTGACTATCGTCACACGAGTGCTAGCTACTTTGCCTCCTCCTATATAGGTAAGAGCTCCGGTGTAAGCTCATGCAATGCAAATGCAAGTTTATTAGTGCAAGTGTGAAGGAACATACAAACCTTTACCGAAGAGACTCAACCCAAATTACTAAACTACCCCAAGAGAAAGGCAACAAATGTAAAGTTAAGCAAGACATATACATGTAAGAATGCATCTTTATTAATGAATGGACATGGCACATATGCGTAAGATAAAAACATAGGAATGAAAAATTAAACAAGAATAAACAAACAACCAATTACGCAAATCCTAGTTAATACTAAACCAGTATTCAGTTCGACTCTCTAACCAGTCCCCAGTGGAGTCGCCAAGCTGTCGCAACGTGCGGGTCCGGGGTGTCCAAACCCTACCGCTGAACGACTATAAAAACTATAAAACTAAGGGAGTCGCCACTAATCTTTTTTAACCTAGGTGTGATTAGCCACCTATCGGATTATTAAGCCTAATGTTAACATAAGCTTGGCGAAGGTAACACTAAACCTAATAAACGGTCTACTAACAAGAGTCCTAAAGGTTCGGGAGTCGGGTATGCGTGGGGAAGGATTAGCACCCCCACAACGCCCGTCAAAGACGGCACTGAGTAATCTAGACTTAACTATGGGTTTCCGTGTTTGGTTGCTTTCTATCTTTAAATATATTCATGCCATTTAACTCTAACTAAATTACTAACTAACATACTCTTCTGTCCTTTTTATTAACTACCATTTTTACTAATTATCCTC
This sequence comes from Corchorus capsularis, assembly GCA_001974805.1. NCBI lineage: Eukaryota > Viridiplantae > Streptophyta > Magnoliopsida > Malvales > Malvaceae > Corchorus > Corchorus capsularis. The sequence goes on from AWWV01006681.1 coordinate 7,592, forward strand.
TTCTTATTGATTACCATTTTTACTTTTACTACTTTTATCATTTTTACTTTTACCATTTTTCTTACTCTTTTACTTAATACCATTTTTAATTAATACCATTTTTTTGACCTTCTTACTTAATACCATACCTTACTTGATACCATACCTTACTTGATACCATTGTTGACCTTTTTTACTTAATACCATTTTTGATCTTTTTTACTTAATTCCACTTTTACTTAATACCATTTTTACTCTTTTATTTAATACCATTTTTGACCTTTTTACTTAATACCATCTTTACTTAATACAATTTTTACTCTTTTGTTTAATACCATTTTTTACCTTAATACCATCTTTCTTTGATACCATTTTTACTCTCTTGTTTAATACCATTTATTTACTCTTAGTATCATTTATTGCTTTTTTACTATAATTTTAATCTTAAAGCCATCCTTTTTACTAGTCACATTTTCGCTTTTACTTTGGAATATTACTTCAGTACTTACTTTTCTTAATTTTACTCTTGGTCACTACTTCTTTTACTCTTACCATTTTTACTAATTGCCCTTTTTTTACTTCCTATTTTGCTTGCCATTCTTTCACTTGTACTCTAACCTACTATTTCTTTAATTTCCAATTTGTTATTTTACCGTTACTCTTAATTGTTGACTTTCTAATTAGTCCTTTTACCTTTTACTAATTTGCAAACTAGTCTTCCGATCAACTCCCTTACTTTGAATCTCAATGACCAATTTAATTATCAATCTCTTCTTACTTATTAGCCCTTTTCGCTTCCTTTACTGATTAATTTTACTCCCCTTTTTAATTTATTGATTAATCACTCAACTCTTAATTACTGATTTACTGATTATCATCACTTTGACTCTTCATTATCGATTTACTGATTACCATTTTAACCTTGACTCTTGATTACTGACTTTACTGATCACTATTACCTTGACTCTTAATTATCAATTTACTGATTAATCTCTTTTTACTTAATTACTGACTTGCTGATTACCATTACCTTGACTCTTAATTATCAATTTGCTGATTGATCTCTTTTTACTGACTTATTGATTTACTGATTACTATTGCCTTGATTCTTGATTATCACTTACTGATTAATCTCTTTTACTTAATTACTGATTTACTGATTTCTACTTTTTCTTCCTTAATTATCAATTTGCTTGACCAATCTTCTTACTTTGACTCTTAATCACTAATTTACCAATTAATTTCTTTTAATTACTTTTCTTTTGATGAAAACAAAAGAAGCAAAAAGTAAAGTGAAAATATTAATCAATAAATTGATAATTAAGGAAATAAAAGTAATAATCAGTGAATTGGTAATTAAAAGAGATTAATTAAACACGTTTTTCGTGTGTTAGGTCCTAATCTCAATTAGCCATGCGTTTCTTTTAAAATCAAGCTTTTATTAGGCCTTGTTAATTTCTTTCCTAAACTCAAATAATTAGTACCCTTTTTATTCTATTTGGGCTTCTCTTTTCTTTTGAACTTCGGTTTATCTTTTGGGCTTTTACCCTTTAAAGCTATGGGGTGTTTGCACATTGGGCCATTGCACTTTCTTTTGGGCCTATCCCTTATGGGTATGGGCATGTGGTGCATACAAGAAATGACATGTCCTTTTTTTTAAAATAATAATAATACAGGAATTACATGCCATCTTATGGCAGAAATAAGTAAATATAATAATACAAAATTTGCATTAGAAGTAAATCATGTAGTTCTTTTTCTCCTTTCTCTAATTTGCCCTTCACCAAGCTTCAAATATCTCCACAAGGTTCCTGCATAGCAAATTTTAAGCACTAGTTAGTACCAATTAGGTTTAAAGCAGTACTCAATTAACACTAAGGCAGTATGGCACTTATCTTTTTTGGACATGGGGGACCAAGCTTGGATGGTCCCCCTCGCCACCTCAGCAGTGACCTTGTCCAACAGAGGAGGCAAAAGAGCAGGATTGGCAGCAGTAAAACACAAGAAAACAAGAGGATTAGTAAGTTTAATACAAACTTGGAGACCAAGTTTATAAGCAGGCAGTAATTTGTCTCTAAAAATTATTCAGTGCAATGGAGGAGAGGACGAGAGGCTACACCTGTGATGTACACCGGTGGATCAAGTACAAGACTAAAGAGTATTCAAATTAAAGGGATATCTAGGCAAGGAAGTACCAACAGTAATAAAGGTGCGCAGGAGCAGAAAAATGACACTAAAGGAGTGTGTGCAAGTGAGGCCAGCACACTCACACACACTATAACCACATGCACACACAAGGCAGGCACAAGTAGTAAACAAATCAGGGGAAATGAAAAAGCCAAGTCATCATGGCAGAACCATAGACCAACCAGCTTTAGCCATTTCAGCATAAAAGGACAAGACACAAAGCCATGTCAGTTGCCACAATGCCATTTACAGAGTCATCAGATGCATGTGCAAACAAGATAGCAGGAATCTTGAAAGCATCAGCAGCCATAGGATTAGGGTACAAAGCAAATCAAAGGAATAGGTGTCATCAGGGGAAGAAATCACATGGATTCAAAATCAGCACACATGACATGTTCAAGCCAACACAGTGACAAGCGGAATCAAAGGGGTGTATAGAAAACCAAGACATCAGTAAGCACAGGAGATTACTTCTTGAGAAATACACATCAGCAGGCAATTCATTAGATTTTTTTTTAGCCAATCAAAAGCAAGCAAGGGTGCCCATGAACAGGTGAATTTTCTAGCCATGAATTAAAAAACAAAGACGAATCCTAGCCTTCCATTTTCTAGAACCAACCACTGTATAAAACCCCCTCTTTTATTCCTAAGAGGAGAACACAGATCCCAAAAAAAACAAAACCCTAGCCACTCTTTTTTTTTTCCATCTTCCACTGAGATCCAAAAAAGGCACATAAACCCTAGTTTTTTTAGTAGTTTTCATTTTTCCTCTGGTAACTAGAAAATACAGGAAAAAGAGCCCCATTTTCTTTCCATAGTTCTACAGAAACAGAAAATCGAAAAAATATAGTTCTTTTACCTTTCTTTTCTCTTCCCTTGATCAAGGTCCTTCGACACTGCCATCTTTAGCTTTCCTCCAAGAGTAACCTCAAACCAACATTAAAACAGTAGGGTTAGAGTTCGATGGAGTCACTCAAAACCTAGACTCTAGTTTGCAAAGTCATTTTGGTAGAAGGAAAGGGAGAAGGTCAACATACCTAAGGAGTGGAGCCATTGGACGGTTGGATTTTCTGGTCAGAGGGCTTCGATTCGGTTTCGGAAAAGTTAGATCTGTGGATTTTCGGCAAGATTCACGAGAAACCGACACCGGCGCTGTGTTCTGGGGGTTGAGGAGAGCCATTTGGTGAAGTTTCAGGGTCATCGGCGACGATTGAAAGCTCCGACGCGGCGGTGCACGGAGACCGGCACGGCGAAGCGATTTCCGGCGGAAAGAGAGAGAAGGTAACGCTGGAATTTAGGGGTTTTTTTTATTTTTTATCTTTTAACTTGTTATATATAGGTGTGACGTATGCGAGGATTTATTAGATTATTTTAGGACGTACTTTAATTAGTTATTCAATTAGGCCCCTGAAAATTATACGTTTATGTTGATTAAGGACCGGATTTCAGTTTTCTTCTCTAATTTGGTTCTGTTTTAGGTCGATTAGGTCCAAAAGTTAACTAATTTGGTCATTTAAATACATAAGTTTTGTTCCGTTTTCAATAAGGTTCCTACGTTGGTCCGATTTGGTCCTTTAGGTTTTAATTCTGTCCGAATTGGTGCCTGTGGATTTAGGTTAATAAAGTTAACATTATTTAGCTTAAGTAATTGGAAAGAAATGATTTTTTTGAAATAAATAAATACTTATATATTGAATAGATCAATTTGAAATTGAGAATAATTATGGCTAGGAGTTAGTATCTCTAGTATAGGGATTGAGTTTGGATGTATTAGTCAAAGGCTAAGCCCATACCCTAAAATTGGAATAATAAAATAAGATTTATTTAAGTAATGCAATAGGATATAATGGTATTTTGGTTTAGATTTCTCATTGGGGCTTAAATTGCTTTGAGCCTTTCAAGTAGTTATTTGCTTGGTTTAGTTACTTTATTTGTGGGACTCTAATTTGTTTGGGTCTTATTTCTTTCATTTGGGCTTTTTGAGTTTGGGCTTGCAACTAAATGGGCTACACGTGCATCCATGTTTAATTTCCTTAAATGTTGTTGATATCCTGTTCATTAGGCCAAAAAATAAATGGATTCCGATGATGGAATGACCGGTTGGAATGTTGACAGCATTGTCCGTTTTAACCCGGATTTCCTAGGCTTGAGGTATTCGTTTGGGGGTCTTACCAATCAAGTGGAAGGTTCCTAAATGATGCCTCTCATATAACCACTTGGTAAAACAGTTGTTAAACCGGAATTCATGCATCATATGCATCCACATATCAAAGGTCAATCAATCAATAAAAAAAAGGATGATGAAAACAAAAGAAGCAAAAAGTAAAGTGAAAAGATTAATCAATAATTGATAATTAAGGAAATAAAAGTAATAATCAGTGAATTGGTAATTAAAATAGATTAATAGGTAAATTAGTGATTAAGAGTCAAAGTAAGAAGATTGGTCAAGCAAATTGATAATTGAGGAAGAAAAAGTAGAAATCAGTAAATCAGTAATTAAGTAAAAGAGATTAATCAGTAAAGTGATAATCAAGAATCAAGGCAATAGTAATCAGTAAATCAGTAAGTCAGTAAAAAGAGATCAATCAGCAAATTGATATTTAAGAGTCAAGGTAATGGTAATCAGCAAGTCAGTAATTAAGTAAAAAGAGATTAATCAGTAAATTGATAATTAAGAGTCAAGGTAATGGTAATCAGCAAGTCAGTAATTAAGTAAAAAGAGATTAATCAGTAAATTGATAATTAAGAGTCAAGGTAATAGTGATCAGTAAAGTCAGTAATCAAGAGTCAATGTAAAAATGGTAATCAGTAAATCGATAATAAAGAGTCAAAGTGATGGTAATCAGTAAATCAGTAATTAAGAGTTGAGTGATTAATCAGTAAATTAAAAAGGGGAGTAAAATTAATCAGTAAAGGAAGCAAAAAGGGCTAATAAGTAAATTAAGAAGAGATTGATAATTAAATTGGTAATTGAGATTCAAAGTAAGGGAGTTGATCGGAAGAATAGTTTGCAAATTAATAAAAGGTAAAAGGAGTAATTAGAAAGTCAACAATTAAGAGTAAAGGTAAAATAACAAATTGGAAATTAAAGAAATAGTAGGTAAGAGTACAAGTGAAAGAATGGCAAGCAAAATAGGAAGTAAAAAAGGGCAATTAGTAAAAATGGTAAGAGTAAAAGAAGTAGTGACCAAGAGTAAAATTAAGAGAAGTAACTACTGAAGTAATATTCAAAAGTAAAACCGAAAAAGGTGACTAGTAAAAAGGATGGTTTTAAGAGTAAAATTATAGTAAAAAAGCAATAAATGATACTAAGAGTAAAAAAATGGTATTAAACAAGAGAGTAAAAATGGTATCAAGTAAAGATGGTATTAAGGTCAAAAATGGTATTAAACAAAAGCGTAAAAATGGTATTAAGTAAAAAGGTCAAAAATGGTATTAAACAAAAGAGTAAAAATGGTATTAAGTAAAAGTGGTATTAAGTAAAAAAGGTCAAAAATGGTATTAAGTAAAAAGGGTCAAAAATGGTATCAAGTAAGGTATGGTATTAAGTAAGAAGGTCAAAAAATGGTATTAAGTAAAAGAGTAAGAAAAATGGTAAAAGTAAAAATGATAAAAGTAGTAAAAGTAAAAATGGTAATCAATAAGAAGAAGATAATTAGTAAAAATGGTAGTTAATAAAAAGGAGAGAAGAGTATGTTAGTTAGTAATTTAGTTAGAGTTAAATGGAATGAATATATTTAAAGATAGAAAGCAACCAAACACGGAAACCCACAGTTAAGTCTAGATTAGTCAGTGCCGTCTTTGACGGGCGTCGTGGGGGTGCTAATCCTTCCCCACGCGTACCCGACTCCCGAACCTTTAGGACTCTGGTTAGTAGATCATTTATTAGGTCTAGTGTTACCTTCGCCAAGCTTAGGTTAACATTAGGCTTAATAATCCAATAGGTGGCTAATCACACCTAGGTTAAAAAAGATTAGTGGCGACTGCCTTAGTTTTATAGTTTTTATAGTCGTTCAGCGGTAGGGTTCGGACACCCAGGACCCGCACGTTGCGACAGCTTGGCGACTCCACTAGGGACTGGGTAGAGAGTCGAACTGAATACTTGTTTAGTATTAACTATGGTTTGCATAATTGGTTGTTTGTTTATTCTTGTTTAATTTGTCATGCCTATGTTTTTATCTTACGCATATGTGCCATGCCCATTCATTAATAAAGATGCATTCTTACATGTATATGTCTTGCTTAACTTTACATTTGTTGCCTTTCTCTTGGGGTAGTTTAGTAATTTGGGTTGAGTCTGTTCGGTAAAGGTTTGTATGTTCCTTCACACTTGCACTAATAAACTTGCATTTGCATTGCATGAGCTTACACCGGAGCTCTTACCTATATAGGAGGAGGCAAAGTAGCTAGCCCTCGTGTGACGATAGTCACCGTGCGGGTTTGTAGTGAACACCTCCAGTCAGAGTGAGTCCTTTCCAATGAACCCATAGTGGGTAAGGATTGGAGGCCTTCCTAGCTCGAAACGGGCGACAGTAAGGACAGTTTGGGAACCTTTAGAACCAATGAGCCTCACCCAGCATATAATTACCTTATCCAGCCTAAGTAGAGCCAATCCCGTGGAAATAAACCTAGGCACACAAAAAATGGTATTAATTAAAAATGGTATTAAGTAAAAGAGTAAGAAAAATGGTAAAAGTAAAAATGATAAAAGTAGTAAAAGTAAAAATGGTAATCAATAAGAAGAGGATAATTAGTAAAAATGGTAGTTAATAAAAAGGAGAGAAGAGTATGTTAGTTAGTAATTTAGTTAGAGTTAAATGGCATGAATATATTTAAAGATAGAAAGCAACCAAACACGGAAACCCACAGTTAAGTCTAGATTAGTCAGTGCCGTCTTTGACGGGCGTCGTGGGGGTGCTAATCCTTCCCCACGCGTACCCGACTCCCGAACCTTTAGGACTCTGGTTAGTAGATCGTTTATTAGGTTTAGTGTTACCTTTGCCAAGCTTAGGTTAACATTAGGCTTAATAATCCGATAGGTGGCTAATCACACCTAGGTTAAAAAAGATTAGTGGCGACTCCCTTAGTTTTATAGTTTTTATAGTCGTTCAGCGGTAGGGTTCGGACACCCCGGACCCGCACGTTGCGACAGCTTGGCGACTCCACTAGGGCCTGGTTAGAGAGTCGAACTGAATACTGGTTTAGTATTAACTAGGGTTTGTATAATTGGTTGTTTGTTTATTCTTGTTTAATTTGTCATGCCTATATTTTTTTCTTACGCATATGTGCCATGCCCATTCCTTAATAAAGATGCATTCTTACATGTATATGTCTTGCTTAACTTTACATTTGTTGCCTTTCTCTTGGGGTAGTTTAGTAATTTGGGTTGAGTCTGTTCGGTAAAGGTTTGTATGTTCCTTCACACTTGCACTAATAAACTTGCATTTGCATTGCATGAGCTTACACCGGAGCTCTTACCTATATAGGAGGAGGCAAAGTAGCTAGCCCTCGTGTTGACGATAGTCACCGTGCGAGTTTGTAGTGAACACCTCCANTCAGAGTGAGTCCTTTCCAATGAACCCCATAGTGTATAAGGATTGGAGGCCTTGCTAGCCCCGAAA
>AWWV01006682.1:0-57489 GCA_001974805.1 Corchorus capsularis
GGGGCCTCTGTAGTGATTTTTTGCTTACTGATGTGTCTGGACGATGTGGCATTTGAGTGAGCCTGTGCATGTGTCTGCCTTTGTTTTGTTGGGTGATGTGGCATTATGGATACTGAAATGGTTCTGTCACTGAATTTTGATTAATGGCTTGAGATACTTGTACTCTGACTTGGAATTTTGCTCTATTTTGATTTGGTAAAGGCTTGTGTCTGCATGTGTTATGCTCATGCTTTGGATGTTGAATTCTGCTGTATGAAGCTGCATGTGCATCCTCCTGTCCTGTTTCATATCTGCCATTGAATTTTGTTCATGTCCTTGTGTATCTTCAATCTGATGGCCACTGTTAAAACTGCATTCTCTCTTGGATGTTTTGGCCTATACTTGATTTTTCCTTCGGACAAATTTCTGTAGGGCTGAAACTTGGTTGGCAAGTCCTGTTTAATTCCATGCTAATTGCAATTTAATTTTGTTTGCTTGTGATTAACTAGCTGCGGACTCTGATGATTCATCTGCTTTGTCTATCCATGTGGCAAAGGAGAAGAAAGGGGACAAGAGAGAAGTGCCAAGTTGGAAGCCATTTGTATTTTTTTTGTATTTCTGTAAAATGTAAATGACCCATTTTTCCTTTTGTAGTTTTTGTATTTTGTAAATAAATAAATGTGATAAAAGGACTTAGCTAATTATTTGTGAATGGGAAATTGGACCTTCTCAAGCAATAAAAGCCCAAAAGCCAATATTCAACAAATGAAAGCCCACCATATAAGGCCCAAAAGAGAACTTATTAAGATCCAAATATCATATTGTGATGGGAGGTTTTAAAAAAGTCCAAAGAATGTAACCAAAAGCAAATGACCCGATTAGAAAAATGAATTAGAAGAAAACTAATGGGATAGAGGGAAATTAATTGATATTTAGGAAACAAGGTAAATAATGGGTGTCTACAATTAGCCTTGGACAAGTAATGTTACTAAATTGCCCTTCGGATGCTAAATTACTAATTTACCTCTAGATGAACAAAATGACAAATCCAATCACATTGGTTGCTTTATCAAGTCCAAATGATTATCGTATTACTCTGTAATGTTCGTAGGAACATAAATTCTCGTTCTACCCTTTAGTGAGCGAATTACACTACCCCTAGTTAGTTAAAGTGTACTAACTTATCCTATTAAGTTGCGATTTACCAAACATAACTCATACGCAATGCCACCATACTCCAAGGGTGTAAAATGACCGGAATACCCTCGATAATTAAGTTTACCGTTTTGGCCTTGTTAGCGCGATGCAAGTATTTAGAATTCAAGATCACACTTTCGAAATTGGACAACTACCGTAGTGATCCTTTTGGGTAAAATTCCCATGTTACCCTCGATTAAGGAAAAATCATGATTATAACCCTTGGTCATCAAGTTACGAAATTACCCCTAAAGGATGAAAATGAGAGGATTCGAATATGTTGCTTACATCAATGAATTCATATATACGTTGTGGAACCTATAATAAGTGAAAATGACCATTTTACCTCGAGCAAGTAAATTACAATTTTGCCCTTAGAAAAGGATTTGACTTATTTGAACATGATAATTGAACATGTAAGGTTAAAGGATCTTCGTATCAGCCTTAAGATGCTAAAATTACATATTTTCCCCTGTCAATGAAAATTACAGTTTTGCCCCTAACGGCTAGAAATGGTTAAATGAACTCTAAAAAGTGTTCGGACGCGAAAACTCGTTTTAAACCCTATAAGGCATAAATTGACGCGTTAAACTCCTCGATATTAGACCATGGGTCTGGGTTATGTGTTCCTTCTGATTTTATTTTATTTTATTTGATTTGACGGATTTGGTTTATTATCCTGATTTTGATTGATTATCTTTGTTTTACTTTATTTTATGACTTGACCTATGATTTTGGTTTTAATGGTTTTATTATGTTTGGTGCACTTCTCAATCAGACGGCCGAGGCGCTGATCGAGACACTAGTTAGGCTCACCGTGGATTCACTTTGGGGGTATACGAGTCCCCTAAACTTTAAGTCTGCTGTCCTCAACGGAGAACCCGTTGAGGAAATGTTTTATTACTGTTTTTATATAAATGCTTTATAAAATGTTTTGATAAATGTTTTGATAAATGTTTTGGGTGCATAAATAACCCGGTTTTGTTTTAAAGAACTTGTTCAAGTATACAGGGACTTATGGACGTAGCTCCAGGAGTACGTATGGCTTGTTGGTGGAGCGTCTCGGACGCAACCCAGCGCTAGTGTGTTAGTTGTAACGGACCATGATTTTCATTTTGGATCCACATGGTTCGTAGCTCCAGGCCCGACACGATATATCTATTCATTTACGGTTCGACGTGTGCATGGGAGAGCTAAATTGGGTGTGCTGCGACCACCACGCAGTACCGGAACCAAGCTAACGTCAGGGGAACGGGGTTGTTTGGAAAAATAAGAAAAATGATGTTTTTACTAATTAATTGTTGTTGACAGAAATGCCCCTGACGGTTCCGGAGGTTGACTCGGGCCAAGATCACTCCGGATAGGTTTTATTGGCAGCCCATCTGTTTTATGAGATGATAAATGATTTTATATACTCGTTTTGATCGCTAACCTTGTTTTTATAACTGATGGTTTTCCTAACTGTTTTGGTTGTGAGTCCACCCTAACCTTTTCTGATCCTCCTTTGAGGGTGGCTCACTCACTGAGTACATTCGTGTACTCACCCCTCAATTCTTGTTGTGTTTTCAGGGTAGTTAGGACTCAACGCACTCTTGGACGGTCGAGTAGGTGGCGTAGGTTGTTATAACTGCTCCTAGAGGTATTTCTCATTATGTGATGGGTCCCACTAGCATTGTCTCTGTTAATTGCCATTCCTCGTGCCTTATTTCTTGTTTACTAACTGACTATTTGAATTTGATTTGGTTTCCGATTTATCTGAATACTTTTATTATTTCATTTTTGACGGTTCCGCTTTCACTCTGATTTAAAAACTTGAGAATATTTAATTTATTTTCATCTCTCCGTTTTTATTGTTTTTGATCTGGTATCGACGTTTCGTGATACCTTGGATACGTGTGACGCGCGACACATAGTTCAAGGAGACGTGACGGTTGTGCACGCTTGACTTCCGGGTCGGGGCGTGACACTGTTAATTTGGTCCCTCTACTTACAATTTGATGTCAATTGAGTCCCTCTACTTAACAAAATCTATCAATTGATTATCTGTTTGTCCAGTATTACTTATTTACAAATAATTGGTATAACTCTTTTGTTTTTCTGCTTTGCTTACAAGACTGATACTTCGAACAAGAAGAAAATGAAGACCACTAATATTGGAAGCTCATAACAAACTCAACTAAAACATCAACGGAAACAAAAGCAACCTATGCAGGAATCAAAATTTTATTCAATTGACAGATTCTATTAAGTAGAGGGACTCAATTGACACCAAATTGCAAGTATAAGGATCAAATTTATAGTTTTTGTAGTAGGGGAACCAAATTGATCCATTTTTATAAGTAGAGGGACATGTACGGTATTTTGACGAATAAAGATTCTAATAAATTGCAGGAAATTTCAAACACACAAGACATTCAGGGTATTGGTGGAGATAAAGTGTTGTAGGTCAATTCTCAAAAACAAGATCGAGTTGAAGGTAAAGGTGCAAAAAAATTAATTTCTCTTAGCTATTATCTTGAACAAAGTTATATTGATAGATTTCAAAGAAGTGTAGTTGGTATTGTCAGATTTCCCAGATACAATTAATGGTATTGATGATCAGCTTCTTTCTGATGGCTTTTCTACCAAAGTTTTTGTCACCATTATGGGAGGTGATATGGTTCTTATTACTTTTGAAAGTAAGGAAGAGATGTTGTTGGCCCTTGATTTAGATCATGAATGGTTGCTAAATGGGTTTGTCAATGTTAGTCCTTGGAAGGCAAGTGGTGTTTGTCAGTCAAAATTATTCCGGTTGAACCTTTCTGATATTTCTCTTCATGCCTGGCCTAACAATTTTTTCTTCTCTGTTGGTGGTTTATGGGGTGAGGTGGTTACTTTGGATGAAATTACTACTAAGAAGAAGTATTTGAATATAGGCACAACTCTTGTGCTAGTTAAAAATAAATTCCACATTCCATATGAGATCAATGTTTCTATTGCTGGTGAAGTTTTCACCATTAAAGTCTAACTTGAATCTTTTTCCTTCAATAACTACCATGGTAACTGCAGAATTGGATTTGCCAGCTGTGGTCCCAGTGGTGACTTTCCTTCTCAGGTCGCTAATTCGAATTCAAATAATGAGTTTTCTGCTAGTGTTAGGCAAAATCTTGAAAATGATTCACCTGATCAGATTCCTGTTTTGAATTCAAATACTAAGTTTTCTGATGATGATTTGCAACATCTTGAAGCTGATTCACTTTTTCAGGTTTTTATTCGAATTGAATTTTTAAGCATCATAATGATGATAGGCAACATCTTGAAGCTAATTCACTTTTTCAGGTTTTTATTCGAATTCAAATTTTAAGCATCATAATGATGATAGGCAACATCTTGAAGTTGATTCATCTAATCAGGATGAGCTTCCCAATGACTATAGGCAATATTTTGAAAATGTTATTGCAGTTCAAATAATGAAGCTACTTCTAATACTCAGTGTGATGGAAATTTAAAAGAGCACGAAGATGTTGATGGGTTAGTGGGATTTGATGGTGACAAGGATGAGTCAAATGATGGTAATAGTTTCAATGATAAGCAGTCTCATAGTCAAAGAATGAAGGGTAGTGGAAGGAAGAGTAGAGATTTGGAGGATATTGAAGAGGACATTGAGGAAGATTGGTTTAGTAATCTGCTGGAGAAAAATAATAAACATAGTAAAAACTTAAATAAGAAGCTTAACTTACAAAGAGAAAAGTCACAGAAATTAAAGCAATAAAAGAGGAAGCAGTCAATGATTCTCTTTTAGATGGTGATTTCCATAACAGAAATCGTATCTTGATGGAGGAATCCCAAGCAACCTTGGAAGTTGGAAAATGTTGGCATCTCTTTTTATGGTGATGATAGTTTTACTTTAAATAAATTAATGGCTATGGAGGAAGAGGGTTAGTGGTGACTATTTTAATGCAATTTAATTGGTGAGTGCTTGGGATTGGTTTTGTGGTTTAGGATTACTTTATGGTGTTAGTTGTTATCGTGGTTTTTTGTATGGCGTTCATTGTTCTAACTTATCTTTTTTGTTGTCCTTTTGTGGGTAACGTTATTTCGTGATTGCTCATGTTTACATATTGATTCTTAATCACTCGTCTTGTTATTAATAAAATTTGCCTTTAAAAAAAACAATGTAATTAATTAGAATATATGCATTAGGCAATTTTGCTAATTGTAAGAGGTCAATTATTACATAAAAAAAAAAACAAAGGAGTGGATTGCATAGATCTATAAATTGTGGGAGCAAAAGTTTACAATATATACTAAACTAGCTAATATAATTAGAGGTGTCAAACGGACGAGTTGGACGGGCTTCAGGTTCGGGTCATCTAGGTCTAGGTCAAATGGGTCAGTTGATTTTCTTGGGTCATTCGGGTTTCGGGTCATCTGTGTTTGGGTTTCGAGTCATTCAGGTCTCGAGTCTGTCGGGTTTGGGTTTTGCCCCTGAATCACTCGGGTTTCAGGTCAATTGGGTCAGCATTAAATTTTTTAATGTTCTTTTTTGCTTGAAATTGTTTTTTATGTTTAATACTTAGATTTATCTAATATATTTATTATTCGATTTATTTTACAAATAAGTAGGAACATTATACAATCCATTACCAACAAAGTTTAGCGGACTGTATATGCGAGGTTAAATGGTTAGTACTTGATATGTGTCTCCTTTGATATTAATTTTGAATATTAAATACATAATTAATTATCACTATCTTTGTGCCAAAAGAAATACATAATTAATTAATATGTGGGGTATGTGTCAACATCTTAACCCATTTGTGGAGTCTAAAAACTCTATTGACGGTGTATGAAATAATAATTCACATAAATTTTTTTTTAGCAATAATAATTCATATAAGTATTAGTTATGTAATATTTAAATTTAATGTTGTTTCATTACTTCAACTAAATTATAAATTAATTAATAATATAAGTATATATGATAAATGAAAAGTGAATTGCAATCCTTACCACTTAGATTATTAGTACGATAGTAGAACCCACTATATAAAATCATCAAGAAATTACTAATTAAGTAATATTATTATTATTATTATTATTATTATTATTATTATTATTTTTCAGTCAAAAAAAAGTAATATTATTTATTCATTATTTAAAAAAATAAATTACTAATTATAAACTTATCATAAATTTATCATATAACTCATTTAATTTTAGTGGTTATTCATATAATTATTGTTCATATAATGAAATTTAGCAAATTCAATCACAATTTATAATAGGTAAAATTATAATAATAATATAAATTGTTTTGAATAAATGATAATTTAGAATAAATAAAATCATAATAAAAATGTTGATTTTATTGAATAAAAGATAATTTTAGTTTATAATAATCTCAGGTCATTCGGTTTCGGGTTATATGGGTCTCGGGTCATTCAGGTTACTGGTCATCTGGGTTACGAGTCATTGGGTTTTGGGTCTTCTGGGTTACACAGGTCATACGAGTCTCGGGTTCACCGGGTCTAGGGTCGGGCGGGTCCGGATCGTTTACTTTTTCTGATCAAATCGTGTTGAGCGGGTTACTGGTTGGGCGAATTTTCGGGTTCGAATTAGGTTTTGACAACTCTAAATATAATTATTGCTTGGATGGTTGTAGTTATAACTGGATTCCATCTTTGGGCAATAGGAACCTAACTATTTTTTAGAGGTGTATAAGTGAAATCATGGAACCCTTACCTTTGGTCATGAGAATTAATATATTTGTATACCCCAATTATTTACCTCTATATTCTCATCAATATGTGTCTATTTAGTTTAAGCTCTAAATGAGGTCCCCATTGGCATGAATCCGTTCAACCTAGTACCACCTGATGAGGGCATGTGCGAATTTTCATTTTTCAAGTGTGCTATTAATTAATTTGGAAGTTGGAACTTGATGGCTGTCGTTTACCACTAAAAATAAATTACTAAACTTTCCTATAGACATGGTAAGTTCAGGTCGATCCCACAGAGAGTTGTGTAAACTACTTTAATTAATCCTAAAACTAACAATTTTTGGGGTTTTTGAATTAAGTGAACAATAAAAATAAATAAACAAGAAAATAATAAAATTAACCAACAAGATAAATAAATACTCAAATCCCAAGCATCGACTATTCAGGTTGATCTGATCATTGAAACAAAAGATATTAACATATTCATCAAGATAGAAGGCGTAGATTGACAACGAACGCTAATCAATCCCATGAATTCACCACAATACTAATTAAAGCGAACGCTATTAACTAGCCTAATTGAGATCCTAACCCTATGGCAAACGCACAATAGAATTCAAGGTTCAACAACATTAAGCTTAGTGAAATTTTAGCCTACACAAATAACACTCCCTAAACGGGCAAACATTCAATTTGCATTCATGATTTCCTAGTGATTCCCAGTTACCCTTCAATAACTCCAATCAACTAGTTGCTACCATGTGAAACCTAACCGAATGGTATAGAATTCCAACTAGCAATAGATTTATAACCCTAATTAATAAGTTGGCCACCAAATCAATTAGAATCATAAAAACATAAAGAATAAATCTGAAATCATAAAATACCAAGATAAATAATCAGGTTAAGAACATAAATCTCACAAATCAACCCAAAAGTCTAAGCAAGGAATTGGATAGAAAAACTTATCTCATAATTGATGAAAACCAGGAACAAGAAAAGTAGAAGAGAGAAGAATAGAAGAGAAAGATTGTGAGAGAGATTGTGTACAAAGGCTCCCTTTATATAGAGGCTAAAACCTAATTAATCCTAAAATAACTAGGAAATAAATAAAAATTAATAAATATATTTAAAATCCTAAAAAGACTAGGAAAATATCTAGATGTGGTCTAGAAATAGCCTATAAGTTGTGGGATTTAATTTAAGATCAAATCTGGAGAAAAGCCCATTGAAAATAGGAAAATCTGTCAAAAATCGCAATCTGTCAGGAACCTCCCTGTTCGCGGCAAGGTTACCTCGCCGCTCTCGGGTAGCCTCAGAAAGTTATTTGCATCCAGGAGCTTGACAGGTTCGGCATGGGTGCCTCCCCACTCACGGGGAACATCGGAAACTTCATCCTTTGCTTCTTTACTTGTTTTGCAATTCCATCGCATCTAGGATGCTGTCCACTCCGTTCCCAAATCCTAAGATCCAAAAAGCTTCTCCAAATACTTCATGAAATCACCTTGAATTGTCCTATTTCAACACTAACATCTTCAAAAATACCTATAAGACAAAAACAAAGCAATTATGTAGAAATGAAACAAGATAGGCATTAAAAATCAACAAGTTAAGCATAAATAATTAACGTAAATAAGTACCTATCAGAACTGTAATTTGGCTTCGAAAAATTCATACTTGCAGATAAGTACTTTTCAATGGGTTTTACGTGCATATATACCAAACCTTTTAGCTCCAACCTCATCTTCTTTAATTCGTCAATAAATATAGTTTGGCAGACTTCATTATATATATAGCAGAATTTTGCAAGTTTATAAGAAGAACAAAAATACTTTCGCTATAGCTAATTGTCCAAAGAGCGCCAATGGCGATGGCATTGCTTATGTCTCTTTTCATCCATGAAGACTTTCATGAAGTTGTCTCTAAAATTAGGGATGGGCATGGGTCGGGTGAAACTGACCCAACCGAGCTTAGGTGGGTCGGCTCCTGGAGTCGGCTCGGCTTGTTGGTTATAAGCCAACGGTTATGTCAATTATTCGGTCGGTTTTCGGGTCTTATTTTTTGGACCCGAAACCGACCGACTTATATTATATAAATATATATAATTTATATTTATATTTATATTTATATTTATATATATAATATTTATCAGAAATTAGAAAAATATATATAGGTTAAGATAAAGAAAAAAAAAAAGTAAACCACTTTCACATTTAGTTTCTCTCTCCTTCCCCCCGATTTGGCGATTTCCCTCTCTTTTCCTTCTCTCTTTCTCGTCTCTTCTTCTCCGTCTCCGATCAATCTAGCCGGGGGCGAGCCTCTCGACAGACAGTCGGAGGTCGGGACTCGTCCTCCGGCATTTTCCTTCATTTTCAGGGTTTAATTTACCCGATTTAGCCCTAGATTTAGGTAGTTTTCAAAATCCCCAATTCAAACCCTAACTCTCTTTTCTTTCAAATTTGCCTAAAATTCTCTACCCATTCGCCAAAATCTTCATTTCATGGTAAAGTTTAGGCTCCTAACGTGAATCAAATCAAGGTATTATCTATTTCCTACCTAATTTTATGTAATTAGTTGAGGATGTAATTTTATTATTCTGTTTTAACTTACTGTTTTTCATGCTTTTTGTTCTTGTTTTAACTAGGGATTTTGTGGATTTAACCTGAAAAAGTGAAGCTCTCAAGTCTCAGCCTCTCACCGTCTCACTCACCTGGGGATTTCAAAAGGTATCAGGTTTGATTTCAATTTTCAAATGTATGGTTCTTATACTCTATATTGCATATTTGCATTGATGTTTCATTTGTGCCTATTTATAATTACACCCTGATTTATTCTCAGTTTTCAAATTGATGGCTAGCTCAACTTAACCTCTTCTGTTTTTATGGTATACAAATCTGATCAGTTTATATACATGCATAACATAGACATATTTATCTAAATATTCTGATTAAGATAAATTATGTGTAAATCTCTCTGATCATTCCAAATTCCAAACCAGACTTCCTCCTTTTAGTATCATCGTGTTGCTGTGCATTTGATTCAAAACTCTCATCAATTTTCCCAGTATCCATAGCGAAACCAATCCCATAATACTTTCCTTTGTTCCACCATTCTGATCACTTTTCTCTGTTTTCCTTTCCAGTTCCACAAATTTTCCTTTGTTTTGTCTGGTTTTCACCCATTTGTGTTATTTATTGTTATTTCCTTCCTAATTGATCCCATTTGTTCGGTCATTTACCATCTAGATCACTTGACCTTTGTTTTTCTTCTTCTTCTCGTTTGATTGTTCTTAATACGCCTTCCCAGCACCCCCCCCCCTTTCCCCATTTTATACTTCTTTTTAATGCGTTTAGCATTTAATCTCTTTCCTGATGATCAATTAGGTGTCCCCTGTTATACACATATCTGAATTCTGAAATATGCTTTCTCTTCTGAAATATTCTGAAATTTGCTTGTCTTTCATGATAGAGTTGAAATATGGATTCTGAAATATGCATTCGGAATTCTGAATTCTGAAATATATGGTTCTGAAATATAAATACTGTTTTGAAATTTTTGAACTCTGAATTTCTGTAATGTACTAATGTGTGTTCTAAATTATGAGTTCTAAATTCTGAATTCTAATATGTTTATGCAGGACATTGTTTTGGCTTGTAATCTGAAATATATGGTTCATGTTTTTTTGTAGGATGTGAGAGTCTGAGATTTATGATTCATTGAGACATGATGATCTCAATTCAGAACTTGATGCAGACCTTGATGAAGGGGAATTACGAGACCTAGGCCTTGCTGGTGGTTCTGATCAAGGACTTTCTGGTTGCACTACTCAAAGTGGTAAGCCCCCTCTTGACCCATCATCTAGAAAAAAAGCTAGGACTACTGCTTCTACTCCAAGTTCTAGTAGTAGGAAAACTTCAATTGTTTGGGAGCATGTGACTACATTTGAAGGGGTCGGTGGGAGTTTTATGGCTAAGTGCAACTATTGCCCCAAGACATTTAAAGCACACACTAAAAGAAATGGCACTAGTTCTATGAAGAGCCATCTTGAAAATAGTTGTCCCAAATCTCCTTTACGTGCTGTAGCTACTGGAATTGAGCAAGATAGTTCCCAAACAGAGTTAACATTTAATGTTGAAGAAGGTGGAAATGGGAGTGGGAGTGTGGGAACATGGAAATTTAGTCAAGAGGCCACAAGGAAAGTTGTTGCAACCATGATCATTATTGATGAATTGCCCTTCAGGTTTGTGGAGGCAAAAGGGTTTAGGCATGCAATGAAAACAACCCAACCTAAATTTGTTATGCCATCTAGGAAGACAATAGCAAAGGACTGTTTTCAATTGTATTGTGATGCCAAAAAACAAGTGAAGAAGCAAATGAACTCCAATAGATTTCGAGTCTCCCTCACAACTGATACTTGGACATCAATTCAGAAGAGCAGCCATATGTGTGTAACTGCCCATTATGTTGATGATGATTGGAAATTGGTTAAAAGGATAATAAGCTTTTATCCAATCTCGGGTCATAAGGGAGAAATGCTTAGGAAAGCTTTGGAGAAATGTTTGAAGGATTAGGGCTTGGATACAGTGTTTTGTGTCACTGTTGATAATGCCACTAACAATGATGTGGCTGTTGGGTACTTGAAGAAGAAATTTTTGAAGGAAAAGACTTGTCTTGGGGGTGGGAAATTTCTGCATATGAGATGTGTGGCTCACATCTTAAATTTGATTGTTGGAGATGGGTTAAAGGAGAAGGAATTTGATTCTTCTGTGGGGAAGATTAGAGAGGCTGTAAAATTCGTTAGGGCTTCAAATGGAAGATTGGAAAAGTTTATGGCTTGTGCTAAAAAAGAAAAGGTGAAGTGTGATAAAGGATTGTGCCTTGATGTTTGCACTAGGTGGAATAGCACGTATTTGATGCTTGATGTAGCCGAGAGGTATGAGAAAGCTTTTGAGGCATTTGAGTATGTTGATCCAATTTATAGAGAGCATCTTAGAGCATCTGGGGGGCTGCCTACTAGTTCTGACTTTGAGGTTGCTAGGTGTTTATGTATTTTTCTTAAAAAGTTTTACACATTGACAGTTAAAGTGTCTGACACTTCTTATGTCACTTCTAGTAGCTTGTTGGATGAAGTGTTCAAGGTATTCGTGGCCTTGAAGGATTTGGAAAAAACCCTTCGAAAGAGTTGAGCTCGATGGCAGCAAACATGAAGGCAAAATACAACAAATATTGGGGACAGATCGACAAGATGAATATGATTATATATGTGGCTTCCATTCTTGACCCTAGGAAGAAGCTCGGTTTTGTGGATTTTTGCATTCAGCGGATGTATAATGAAGGTGAATATTCTGATTTAATGAAGACAATGCAAGAAGCTACAAAAGAGTTATTTGAAGGCTATAAGACATTGTTGAGTCCTGAAAAAGGGTCTGGTAGTGGTGGTAATGATGCTACTATGGAGGAGGCAGTCACTTCTGTTGATCCCCTTGGTGAAGGTAATGAAGAAAGTGCCATGGACATGTTCTGGAAGCATGAAATGGAGTCCGGGAAAGAGGAAAACAGATCTGAATTGGATGTATATTTGAAAGAGGATCTGGAAAAAAAAGCTGGAGATTTTGATGTACTTGGCTGGTGGAAGATGAATAGCCCACGGTTTCCGATCCTCTCTTGCATGGTAAGAGATGTACTAGTTGTTCCCGTATCCACTGTGGCTTCCGAGAGTGCTTTTAGCACTGGTGGACGTGTCCTTGATGTATATCGAAGCCGCCTCAATTCAAAGTTCGTTCAAGCCCTAGTTTGTGGACAAGACTGGCTACGTGGCACTTTCGACATCAACCTTAATGCTGACATGAAGGAACAATCCGAGTTTGATCAACTAGCCCAATGTAAACTACTAAACTTGTTAGTTATTACTTGTCTATTTCTTTATTTAAATTTCTGTTTTCATCTAACAATCTAACTTAACTTGCACTTTAAACACTTCTTTTACAGAATTGAAGAAGGTCTCGATAGAACCCCTAATTGATCTGTGAGAAAGGATTGGGACTTTTTAGGTAATGTTTTATACTTTTATTAATCAATATTACTAGAAATTACAATAATGAAAATGTCTTGAATTCTGATATCATAAATCATAATCACTAATATCTGATTTCTAAAATTTCTGACTATGTATGTATATATACTGAAAAATGTTCATTCTGAATTGAATTCTGAATTCTGAAATTTGTGAATTCTGAAATTTGTGATTTGCAAATTCTGAAATTTGTTGTGAGTTGTGACTATGCAAGTATATATACTGAAATCAGACTATGTATGTATATATACTGAGTATATATTCAAAATGTTTATTCTGAATGAGTGAATTCTCTGAATTTGTGAATTCTGAAATTTGTGACTATGTATGTATATATACTGAAATCTGTACATAATTGATTGGTTTCTGTCTATTTTGACTGAGCTAAATATATTATTCTGATTGGAAACAGATTTTGATGATGCTGTTGTTTTTTGCCATTCGTAAGTTAAAGTTTAAAACTGATGTTACTGATGTGTGAATACTACTGCTGAACTGAAGAATGCCAATGGAATTGGTCAATTGGAGACACAAGTGACAAGACTTTTTGTAAATGCTTGCAGCTTGCCTTGCTTCTTTTTTGTAAATGGAATAGAATCTTTAGAGTTTAGATTGTAGATGCTAGTGGCTAATTGGGTCTTGGAGATGCAAATATTTTGTTCATAGTCCATAGTGGCTCTCCCAAAGGTTTTTTTTGTGAAGTGGGAGACTTAGCAAATAGCAAGCAAGCTTACTGTTAGTGTAAAGATTAGCATTTAGCAATTAGCAAACTTTAATGTTAATTGTAATTTTTGGAGTTATAATTCGGCAGCATATAGCAAACAGTTTAATCTATGTATATTTGCAAAGCAATTTGACAATTTCAAATTTGATATTCAATTGGAATTGAAGAAACCGTCAGGTGATGAAAACCGACCACCCGACCGAAACCGACTTCGGTCGGTGGATTGCGGTTTCCATCACCTGCCGGTCGGTGATCGGTGGCAATCCCACCGTCGATCGGTAGTCCAAATTCAAAAAAAATCCCCCCGACCCGACCGAAACCGACCGACGCCCATCCCTATCTAAAATGAGCATAATCAATGCTTTTCTCTTCCTTGTAAAATCTTTGTTTCCCATCTGCTTATTATTTTAAACATTAATTTAGCTATAAAATTTGGTATATTATAAGTTCAAATTTCACTCTATTAACATTTTTTTTTTGGTGTAGATTGCGCACTCGGTTGATAGGTTGGGCATATGGCATCGGTTACCCGTTTTCTTAGGTGTAATCTATCTAGCCATTCGCCGGTATCTTCACCAGGAGTACAATTTGTTGAATGTTGGTAATTCCCCATCTGGTGTTCGGGTTAATCCGGGGGATAATTATCATTACAGAACTGCTAAAGGAAGATGTAATGAACCATTGAACGAAGGCGCAGGCAGCCAAGAAAGCTTCTTTGGCAGGAACATTCTCCCGGTCCCTCAAGATGATAAGGTATAATATATATACACAGTTAATTTTGAAGTTTGAATTAAAAAGACATGTTAATTTTAATATATTTTGGTTGGAATTTTTGTGTAGTTAATGAAGCCAGATCCAATGGTGGTTGCCACAAAACTTTTGGCACGAAGAAACTACAAAGACACTGGCAAGCAATTAAACATTATATCGGCTTCTTGGATCCAATTTATGATCCATGATTGGGTCGATCATATGGAAGAGTACACCAAACAGGTTAATAAAATTTTAATGCATATATATAATTTTGGCTTAGTGCCCACTTTCCCTCAACTTCGTCAAAATAGTATACTTTACGTCTTCAACTTTTTTTCAACCCAATGCCCCGTTCTACACTACACGTACGTGAAGGCATGTTACTAAATCTCCAAATTTTGCAAATTAAAGGGAGAAAGAAACAAATTAAATGACCTGTATGAATTTCTAATTTATCTATTATTCCTTAACTTGTAAAATAAGGACATTTTACTCCCTAATATAACGTCCATTTGTCCATTTAGTCATGTGAGGGCACGTTACCAGTGTTGTTGGGGACGGTATGGGGGACATATTGTTCAAATAAAAGTGGGATATTGGGCCAAAAAAGGTTAATGATGAGTCAAAGTGTCCCATTTGACAAAGTCGAGGAGGTAAAATGGACATTAAACCATATAATTTTGAACTATCTAAGTTTGGACAAAATTTATTTGCAGGTTGAGTTGACTGCTCCTAAAGAAGTTGCTAATAAATGTCCACTCACTAGATTCAGATTTTACAAGACAAAGGAATTTCAAACTGGTTTCAATGAGATAAAAACTGTCACCAAAAACATCCGCACACCTTGGTGGTATGAATAGAAATTGAGTTCAGCTTGGATCCTCCATGAACATATATATATATATATACTACCTTCATATATGTAAGCATTGATATATATCACATAATGCATATGGTTTGTAGGGATGGAAGCGTTATATATGGTAGCGATGTGACGAGTTTAGAAAAGGTGAGGACTTTCATAGATGGAAAGCTAAAGATTGCAGAAGATGGGCTGCTCCAACATGACAAGGATGGAATCCCCATTGTAGGAGATGTTAGGAACAGCTGGGCTGGTGTCTCCACATTGCAAGCCCTATTCATTAAAGGGCACAATGCAATTTGTAATGCCCTCAAGGTATCTATATATATTCAATCTTTGCATGCAAATATTTGCTTTGGTTAATTTTTACCATAAGCTAATTAACAATAATTGTAATTAGTACATATGAATTTGAAATACACATTTAGGAGGAATATCCAGAGTTAAATGATGAAGAATTATACCGCCATGGAAAACTGGTAACTTCGGCTGTGATTGCAAAGATCCATACTATTGATTGGACTGTGGAGCTTCTCAAAACTGATACATTGCTTGCAGGGATGCGTGTTCACTGGTAATTAATTAGCTATATACATATACAAATGAACCCCTTTGGTTTTTGATCTCCTTTCATTTTTGACTCATTGATTCTCTTATTTGGCTAATTATATATTCTAACATGGATTCTCTTATTTGGCTACAACAACCTTATAATTGGGGGAATTGGTGACAGGCATGGCCTATTGGCAAAGAAATTCAAAGACAGATAAGAGATTTAATCATGGTGTTCCTTACCCTTTGACTGAAGAATTCGTCAGCCTCTATAGAATGCACTCACTTTTACCAGATTCTCTACACCTCAGGAATACCAATGTGGCACCAGGGGCCAACAAATCTCCACCTTTACTTCACAAGTAAGCTATGTTTATGGTCACTGTGAGGTCCGGAACAATAATTGTTATTATAATTATTTTTGTGTGACTTTAGGCCTTATTAACTTATTTGGCCCAATTAGGTATTAATTAGAGTTTTAACCTAGCTATAAATTCATATTTATCCCATTAGTTAGGGTTAGAATATTGGTTTCAAGGGGAAAAACGTATTGAGCTCTTTTGAAGGCTATTTTCCATTTTTTTTCATCTCTATTGGGTGCTCTAAGATTAGTTCTTTGACTTTCCACCATTGTTGCATGTTAGGAAAGGGTTTAAAATAGATTATATGTAATTTTCCGGTCACCGGTAGCCGACCGGTGAGCCACCAACCACCAAATTGGCATCAAAAGATTCCTCTGGCCATGAGGAGTCCATATTCTTTGACTTTCCACCATTGTTGCATGTTAGGAAAGGGTTTAAAATAGATTATATGTAATTTTCCGGTCACCGGTAGCCGACCGGTGAGCCACCAACCACCAAATTGGCATCAAAAGATTCCTCTGGCCATGAGGAGTCCATAGGATTTGGAATCACTCGATTTCGTTGTGTAGATTGAAAGTTATGATGTTTTTAAGTTGATGAACCCTAGATGTAAACTGTGATCAACAGCCCCTCTTTCCTTGCCAGAATCCGGTAAACCGGAGGCTTTTAGAGTCGGAACTTGTGATGGATGTGTAGTAGGAAGTGAGATCTACCACTAGGTGCCAACCATACGTTCATAGCCATTTCGTAGAGAGAGAATCGAAGTCCCAAAGTTGCTTGGTCGATGGGACGAATCTGAAATTTCTGAATTTGTTTGAGGAACCAGATGAACAGTGTTTCTGAAAGCCCACTCTCGTGCCGATTTTGTGAGAGAGAGTGTAGTCCACCCCTAGGTGATATGATAGTGATTTTTGGGGAAATTGTTTACTGAAATACTTATGATTTTTCTGTATTTTCCCATAATTTTCCAAATTACAAAATATTTTCTATGATGATTTATTTTATTATGAAAATGTATAAGGAGAGTGTGACCTATTTTTAAATAATTAAATTCTGAAATTTTTACAGAAATTCTAATACTATATTATCTTATTTATGATCTATTAAAATTTGCGTTTCACTCTCTAAAAAATATTAAAGTGTATTTTCCTAGTGTTATTTTAATTTATGGAATTGTAGAGATTATGGAAATTGGATTTTTGTAAAGGTTTTCAAAAGGATTTTAAGAATTCCCCAAAGGTGTCTAGGAATTTGGAAGGGTAGATTGGTCATGCATCTTATGCATAATGTTGTGTTGGTTTCTAATGTGTAATTAATATTGTTGGGCTCTTGATTGTGCATTGTTCGTTGCAAGAATTGTGTTGTGATTGTGTGTGCTGGTCAGGTAAGTGGCTGGACCTTTCTAGTGTTTTCAAAGATTATATGTATTATAAGTATATGATTTATCAATTGTTTTATGGATTGTTTTGCTATAAATGATTGAAAGTGTTTTATTGTTTTGAAAGAGTATCGTTGTTTTCATAAAATCGGATCAAGTATGCAAAATAAATGTTTTGGAATTGAAATGGTTTTAAAAGTGATTTGGGGATGTGAAAATGTGTTTTAATGTCCTTGGATGGCTGTGCATAGTGGACCCGCGCCTCAGGGGGTTAAACTGATGGTAAGAGTGGATCCGTGCCTCAGGGGGTTAAACTATTGGTAAGAGTGGACTCGTGTCTCAGGGGGTTAAACTGATTGGTAAGAGTGGGCCCGTGCCTCAGAGGGTTAAACTGTTGGTAAGAGTGGACCCGTGCCTCAGGGGGTTAAACTGCTGGTAAGAGTGAACCCATGTCTCAGGGGGTTAAACTGTTGGTAAGAGTGGACCCGTGCCTCAGGGGGTTAACTGTTGGCTAGATTATGATTGTGGTGCAGCCTGAAATGAACTAAATGTTTATCGGGAATGAGAAATAAAGTGTTTTGTTTTGAAATGAGAATTGGTTTTGATTTATCGAATATGTTTATATGAAAAATTATGATTTGCTATTATAGTATGTATGGTGTTATTGTACTTGATCCACCTAGTTAGATCTTGTTACTTACTGGGCTCTTTAGCTCACTATGTGGTTTATATATTTCAGGCGATGATGATTGAGCATTGGGGATTGCATTGGGGAGAGTGATCGTTGGACGTTTTAGCTTCTGCTATAAACTTGGACTTTTGGAACTTAGTTGAATCTCAATTACGTTGTTTAGTTGAGACTTAAAGTTTTGTTAAAGTTTAAATATTGAGACTTAGTTTATTTTTGGACCTATTATATTATGTTGGACTGATAGCTAGCTTTACATGCTCTTGGGGTTCGCCTCATGAGTGTGTGGCGTTGTTATGTTCCGAGCGTTGGGCTCAGGGCGTGACAATTTAGTGGTATCAGAGCTTAGGTTATGACCTATATGGACACTACGTTGTGAGTGAGTGATGGGTAGATTAGGATTGCATTTGGCATTGATGATTGTTGTTTAATTTGTTTCATTGGTATGTGTTCTGAATGTTGATTGTTATCATATTAAATACTTTAGATGTGATACTAATATGTTGTGCAAGTTTAGAGGATTAAATTTATTTTAAGGGGGGAAGGATGTGAGACCCCGGCCCAATAATTTTTATTATAATTATTTTTGTGTGACTTTAGGCCTTATTAGCTTATTTGGCCCAATTAGGTATTAGTTAGAGCTTTAACCTAGCTATAAATTCATATTTATCCCATTAGTTAGGGTTAGAATATTGGTTTCAAGGGAAAAAAACGTATTGAGCTCTTTTGAAGGCTATTTTTCATTTTTTTTTCATCTCTATTGGGTGCTCTAAGGTTAGTTCTTTGACTTTCCACCATTGTTGCATGTTAGGAAAGGGTTTAAAATAGACTATATGTAATTTTCCGGTCACCGGCAGCCGACCGGCGAGCCACCAACCACCAAGTTGGCATCAAAAGATTCCTCTGGCCATGAGGAGTCCATAGGATTTGGAATCACTCGATTTTGTTGTGTAGATTGAAAGTTATGATGTTTTTAAGTTGATGAACCCTAGATGTAAACTGTGATCAACAACCCCTCTTTCCTTGCCAGAATCCGGTAAACCGGAGGCCTTTAGAGTCGGAACTTGTGATTGATGTGTAGTAGGAAGTGAGATCTACCAATAGGTGCCAACCATACGTTCATAGCCATTTTGTAGAGAGAGAATCGAACTCCCAAAGTTCCTTGGTCGATGGGACGAATCTGGAATTTCTGAATTTGTTTGAGGAAGAAGATGAACAATGTTTCTGAAAGCCCACTCTCATGCCGATTTTGCGAGAGAGAGTGTAGTCCACCCGTAGGTGACATGATAGTGATTTTTGGGGAAATTGTTTACTGAAATACTTATGATTTTTCTGTATTTTCCCATAATTTTCCAAATTACAGAATATTTTTTATGATTTATTTTATTATGAAAATGTATAAGGAGAGTGTGACCTATTTTAAAAAAATTAAATTCCGAAATTTTTACAGAAATTCTAATACTATATTATCTTATTTATGATCTATTAAAATTTGTGTTTCACTCTCTGAAAAATATTAAAGTGTATTTTCCTAGTGTTATTCTAATTTATGGAATTGTAGAGATTATGGAAATTGGATTTTTGTAAAGGTTTTCAAAAGGATTTTAAGAATTCCCCAAAGGTGTCTAGGAATTTGGAAGGGTAGATTGGTCATGCATCTTATGCATAATGTTGTGTTGGTTTCTAATGTTTAATTAATATTGTTGGCCTCTTGATTGTGCATTGTTCGTTCCAAGAATTGCGTTGTGATTGTGTGTGCTGATCAGGTAAGTGGCCGGACCTTTCTAGTGTTTTCAAAGATTATATGTTTTATATGTATATGATTTATCAATTGTTTTATGGATTGTTTTGCTATAAATGATTGAAAGTGTTTTATTGTTTTGAAAGAGTGCCGTTGTTTTCATAAAATCGGATCAAGTATGCAAAATAAATGTTTTGCAATTGAAATGGTTTTAAAAGTGATTTGGGAATGTGAAAATGTGTTTTAATGTCCTTGGATGGTTGTGCATAGTGGACCCGCGCCTCAGGGGGTTAAACTGATGGTAAGAGTGAACCCGTGCCTCAGGGGGTTAAACTGTTGGTAAGAGTGGACCCGTGCCTCAGGGGGTTAAACTGATTGGTAAGAGTGGACCCGTGCCTTAGGGGGTTAAACTGTTGGTAAGAGTGGACCCGTGCCTCAGGGGGTTAAACTGCTGGTAAGAGTGGACCCGTGCCTCAGGGGGTTAAACTGTTGGTAAGAGTGGACCCATGCCTCAGGGGGTTAACTGTTGGCTAGATTGTGATTGTGGTGCAGCCTGAAATGAACTAAATGTTTATTGGGAATGAGAAATAAAGTGTTTTGTTTTGAAATGAAAATTGGTTTTGATTTATCGAATATGTTTATATGAAAAATTATGATTTGCTATTATAGTACGTATGGTTTTATTGTACTTGATCCACCTAGTTAGATCTTATTACTTACTGGGTTCTTTAGCTCACTATGTGGTTTATATATTTCAGGCGATGATGATTGAGCACTGGGGATTGCATTGGGGAGAGTGATCGTTAGATGTTTTAGCTTCCGCTATAAACTTGGACTTTTGGAACTTAGTTGAATTTCAATTACGTTGTTTAGTTGAGACTTAAAATTTTGTTAAAGTTTAAATATTGAGACTTGGTTTATTTTTGGACCTATGTTGGACTGATAGCTAGCCTTACATGCTCTTGGAGTTCGCCTCATGAGTGTGTGGCGTTGTTATGTTCCGAGCGTTGGGCTCGGGACGTGACAGTCACTGAGATTAATTAAGGCGTTTTTTTTTTTTAATGTTAGGCCAAGCTAACATTGTTTTTGTATTTGTAATGCAGGATTCCAATGGAAGATCTGATAGGGCACAAAGGAGAAAAGACTTTATCAGAAATTGGGTTCACTGGTCAAATTGTTTCAATGGGGCATCAGGCTTGTGGTGCGCTTGAGCTTTGGAACTATCCTTCATGGCTTCGAGACCTTATAATCCAAGATATTGATGGCAAAGAAAGGCCTGACCATGTGGACTTGGCTGCTCTTGACAGTGAGTTTTCATCACTTTTTACATATTATTGTCTTGAAATTGAAAATATTATGTTGTGATTAAATAAGCCTAAAACAATAAACAAGAACAAGAAGATTTTACGTGGTTCGATCAATTTGATCTACGTCTATGGGCAGAGAGAGATTCTTATTAATTTGGGAGAAAACGATACATTAAGAATACAAGATATAGACCCCTTATATAAACATAGGGTATTTAATCCCTATTCGGACTAGGAGAACTAATCCATACCGCGAAACCCCCCGCACCCCTACGCCTGTTTTGCGTCTTCCCTGCATGAGGTCTGTGATGGAAGCGGAGGGATCGGGCCAAATCCACAAAATTCGTAACTCCACAAATATCGAATCAGATCACAATTCGAGTCAGGTTAACAAGAATTCCAGGCATAAATAACATATTATGTAATCACAAATTTTGATTTGGAATTCTACTATTTTGTGCAGTTTATAGGGACAGGGAGAGAAAAGTTGCAAGGTATAACCAATTCCGCAGGACTTTGCTACTAATACCAATCTCCAAATGGGAGGATTTGACAGACGATAAAGAGGCAATTCAAACTCTTAATGAAGTTTATGGTGACGATGTTGAAGAGTTGGACTTGTTGGTGGGGCTCATGGATGAGAAGAAGATCAAGGGTTTTGCCATTAGTGAGACTGCTTTCGTCCTATTCCTACTAATGGCTTCTAGGTAAATTAACCATGAATTTAGTTTCCTCAAATTAATTACCTTGAGTATTAGAGAAAGATATGATATATGGACATCTCTTTTCATGTCAATCATAATCCACTCAATGTTGTGAACATATTGTCTTATCATTTTTGAGGTTAATAGTTCAAATTGGTCACTAACATTTGTGAAAATACTTAAATAAGGATTTAATCTTCTAATTTAGCTAATTAGGTCCCCCAATGTTGCAAAATCGGCTAATCAGTCCTTGACGTCAATTGTTGGCTCTATAAACGTTAGGCTGGTAAACTTGAAAACTTTAGGAACTTAAATTGATTTTAAGGATTGATTTTTCATAGATGAAATTTTGATGGGACCTACGGGAAATTGGGTTTCGAGTCATTTCTAGTTTATTAGTCTTTTCAAATTTAAATTTTCTTGGGTTTATGTCTTGTTCATGTTACACATGCTTTTTCAAATTCGGTTGGATTGATAAGTTTGATTAATGTTGATTTGGATAATATATATACGTAGGAGGCTTGAAGCAGACAAGTTCTTCACAAGTAATTTCAATGAGGAGAAATACACGAAGAAGGAATTTGAATGGGTGAACAAAACAGAGAGCTTGAAAGATGTGTTGGACCGTCATTACCCACAAATTACGAAGAAATGGATGAACTCAAGCAGTGCATTTTCTGTTTGGGACTCTCCTCCAAATGGTTCCAATTTTATTCCTCTCTATCTTCGCTTTCCCTACTCAAGATCTCAACAGCAATAAAACAATAACTTACTAAAGAGTTAATTAGTATAGAATAAAGGATATTGTTGGTAATTTCACCAAAAAAAGGATATTGTTGGTAATTGATATTGGAGTTGTTCCATTAGTAATTTTTTGAAAATTTTTATTATGGACCAATGTCGTAATTTATGATGACCCTCTTTATCTGAAGCAGCCGATGCAAAAAGTTAGTAATTTGGGCTTTTGATGGGTTGATAATGGGCACTTGAGGTCATATGGTAATTGAATAAACGAGCAAATACCCAGCCGCGCTCCGCTGCGGTGACACTTCTCTATTATTTGCACACTTGATAATTTTAAGTTCACAAATTTAAAGACCAATAGAAAAATATTACCAAAACTAAATTAGTATTAACCGAATAAACTGGAAACTATTTTTTGTAAAACATTAACCGAATCGAAGCATCCTATTCCAAACATTAACCAAACCGAACTAATTTGGTTAACTGACCGAATTATATTTTAACTTAAATTTAATATCGATTAATATTTTACAAAAATAGTATACAGTTCATTCGGTTAATAAATTTTAAATGAAGATGTATAAAAAATTATAGAAAATATTAAATTTTATATATTTCGGGTAATTATTTAGTTATTTCGGTTAACTGATGTTTTGAACCGAATTAACCAAAACCAAAATTATATGGTTGGGTAATTCGGTTTAAGCCGAATAATGCACCCGTATAAATCATCTCTATATAGGGTATTAATGACTTTAATTAATAAAAAAAAGTCAAAGAAATGAATTTAAGGGACCAAATTGTGCAGTAAAGGAAAATATTCAAGGGTCTTAACGTAAAATAAATTAAGTTAAAGGGCTTATAAGAAATATTGGAAGGATCTAAAAGCATAAAATTGAAAAATTTGAGGGTTATTGCATAAATATCCCATTTAGGTGGCCATTTTGGGGACAAGTGACACCCCCCAATCAAAACACTTATTGAATAAATTGGGCCTAGATTTTAGGCTAAATTACCATTTTCCCCCTTGAACTTGTAGTATTTGGACGTTTTGCTACATGAATTTGAATTTTGTACATTTTGCCTCATGGACTCTCAATTTTGAACATTTTACCCCTAAATACTCAATTCCAATAGAATTCTATATTTGTGGCACAAAAAAATAATAATTGTTGCTTGTATGTATGTATGGTTATAGTTACTGAATTCCAAACTTTGAGTAACCTTAGCAAGCAGGGATTCTTGTGTTGCGTTTGGTGCTTTAATTTATCGCGATGTTCCTTCTAAGATTTC
Organism: Corchorus capsularis; assembly: GCA_001974805.1. NCBI lineage: Eukaryota > Viridiplantae > Streptophyta > Magnoliopsida > Malvales > Malvaceae > Corchorus > Corchorus capsularis. Next base: position 24,060 of record AWWV01006682.1, read on the forward strand.
TTTATCTTGTCTTGTCTCGTATTCTCTAGTTTAATCAATGTATCTCAGATTTAATTCGCCTAAAACTAATTCTTTTTGGGTCGAGAGCATGCAAGGTTAAAACCTTTCTAAAAAATCATATCCGAAGGATCAAACTTGAGTTCTTAACCTTACCGTCATGGAGGAATGGAGGTGATTTATCATCTCAACCAATCATTTCTTGGTTCTTGTCCTGCCAATAGGGAATCATCAACTTTGATGATAAGCTCAGTTATTGAACAATCCAATTATTTACCTCTACATGCATGATCCATCAATTTCACTACCTATATAAATACAAAGCGATCACATAAAAAGGTGAGTTTAGGACTGAATAATTGAGGTATGTACAAATACAGTTTCTCTTTAATTTAGGCTTGATTTGGAGCATAAACTTTTAGTTTGGTCGACTGGGGACAAAACGTTCTAATATCGATTCAATTCGGAGCAATCTGTCAAATATAGGTAAAACCTTTTGGAAAAAAAAAACGCGAAAATGTTTTACCCCTATTTGACAGATCCACGAAAAGGTTTACTTCTATTTGACAGATTCCTCCAAATTGAACCGATTTTGGAACTTTTTATCCCCAATTGACCAAACTAAAAGATTCTACCCTAAATTGATACATTTTGCCCTTAAGAATTAGCCTAACATATATAACCCTTTGAGTTAGTAACATAAAATAATAGTTGAAACATATAATAAACCCTAAATAGTAAGTGACGTGAATAGAATACATATACTAATAATTCATCTGCTTATTAGACAACTTAGCCTCTGCCTTTATGAAATTGTTAATTACACACTTGAATTTGTAAAAATTGGACAAATTAGCCTTTTTTTTCTTTTTTTACAAAATTGGTTCAACTCCATTATCAATTGGACGCAAAATAGCCATTTTTTTATGTAAATTGGTACGACTCGTTAGATTCCATCCAATTGTCGATAGACCCATACCAATTTTCGTCTCAAAAACTAATTTGTCCCTTTTCTCAAATTCAGGAGTGTAACTAACAATTTTAAAGGTTTAAGTACTAATTTGTCATTTTTTAATAATTCAAGGACAAAATATGCATTAAGCCATAATTTCTCGAATATACAACTAATACTTTCGGTGTCTTTTTTGTCGTTTTCCTCACTTTAAAAGTTATCGTTTTGGAATGTTTAAAATACTTGATATATAATTTTCATGTTTTAAATAAATAAAAGTAATAGAAGATATACTTTGGGACATTTTTTTTTCCCCTTCTGGTCTCGCTGTCACGGTGGCTGCTCAGGCCGAAAGATCAATTTGTACATCCAATGTTGACTTTTCTTAGAAAAAAATAAAGAATCCATATCATACATATTGATCTCGTTTTGTTGGCTTGGTGGTATGAAGCCTATACTTTTCCATGCACCTACCCTTCCCCCATTCGTTCAACGTATATAGCATCATATTTGTTATTTAACTTGCTAGTTGCTATTAGCTTTATTAATATAAAGACAAAGAGGGCATTTTCTATATATTAATTCTTCTCATCTCTATTCATGTAGTGTTCGAATTTTCTTTTTTAAGTAGCAATTAATTAATTTGGAAGTTGGAATTTGGCTTTGAAAAGTTCTTACATGCAGATAAGTTTCCAATATGTTTTACGTGCATATGCCAAACTTTTGAGTTCCTCCAAACTTATCATCTTTCCTTCGTCATTATATATATAGCATAATTTTGCAAGGAAGTTTCACAAGAACAAAAAATACCTTCGCTATAGCTTGTGCAAAGAGCGCAATGGTATCTGTTATATCCCTTTTCATCCATGAAGACTTTCATGAAGTTGTCTCTAAAATGAGCATAATCGATGCTTTTCTCTTCCTTGTAAAATCTTTGTTCCCTTGATGATTAAGTTAAACAATAATTGGTATATTAAGTTTCAAAATTTGCTATATAGTCTTATAACATTGGTTCTTTTTTTTCTTTTTTGTGTAGATTGTTCACTCGGTTGATAAGTTGGGCATATGGCATCGGCTACCGGTTTTCTTAGGGCTAATTTATTTAGCTATTCGCCGGCATCTTCACCAGGAGTACAATTTGTTGCATGTTGGTAAATCTCCGTCCGGTGTTCGGTTTAATCCGGGGGATTATCCTTACAGAACAGCCGATGGAAGATACAATGAACCATTCAATGAAGGAGCAGGCAGCCAAGGAAGCTTCTTCGGCAGGAACATTCTTCCAGTTCCTCAAAACGATAAGGTATATAACCAAAAGACATGTCAATTTTAAGGTGGCACTCCCACATATGTGCAAGCTTAATTTGTAATTAATATAATACTTTTTATTCATTAAATAACTTTTAATTTGACTTAATGACCATTTTTTAAACGTACATTCCTTGAACTTTTAATTTGGAATTTTCTTTTTTAAACTATTAAAATAGGGATAATTTCCCCTGGTCGTAACAAATGGCTGAAGTGGCCCAAAATTAATATGACACTCAGTATTTTTTGGGCCACCTACATGGGGTAATTATCCTGATTTTGATAGTTTAGATGGAGAAAGTTTCAAATTAAAAGTTATAGGTAAAATTGTTGTGATTTTGATAGTTTAGTGATGAAAGTTCCAAATTAAAAGTTTAGCGGAGAAAATGTCCTTTTTGTGAAAGTTTAGGAGGGGAGGGGGGAATGGGCATTATGCCGTTTTAATCTTATATGTATTTTTGGTTGGCATTATTTTTGTGTAGTTAATGAGGCCAGATCCAATGGTGGTTGCCACAAAACTTTTGGCACGAAGAAATTACAAAGACACTGGCAAGCAATTCAACATGATAGCGGCTTCTTGGATCCAATTTATGATCCATGATTGGGTCGACCATATGGAAGACACCAACCAGGTTAATTAACCATACAATATATATAATCTTAATTTACAGAAATTAATGAATATATATACAATTATCAGACTATTAAGTTTGGACAAAAATTATTTGCAGATTGAGTTGATTGCTCCTAAAGAAGTTGCCAGCAGTTGTCCACTCAGCAGTTTCAAATTTTACAAGACAAAGGAGTTTCCAACTGGTTTCTATGACATCAAATCTGGCACAAAAAACATCCGCACTCCTTGGTGGTATGAATTCAAAATCTTTAGAATATGAGTTCTTGGATCCTCTCCATGAACACATATATTCTACACCGTGAGAGTTACAACAGAATTGAATATGCAACACAAATAGCCACTTACTTATTTCTATAATCCTATCACAATTAATGTCATAAAATTTGAGACTTTACCCCAAAATTTGGAATTTTTTCTTATTTGGGGTTAAACTTTATATTTGTGACTAAACTTTTACTATGGTACTCAAATGGAACAGAGTCCGTGGGATCATTTCTTTATATGTATGAATTTGATCATATAAATTGTTGTATATGAATTGTAGGGATGGAAGCGTTATATATGGTAGCAATAATATGAGGTTAGAAAAGGTGAGAACTTTCATAGATGGAAAGCTAAAGATTGCAAAAGATGGGCTGCTCGAACATGACAAGGATGGAATCCCCTTATCAGGAGATATTCGGAACAGCTGGGCTGGCGTCTCCACATTGCAAGCCCTATTCATCAAAGAGCACAATGCAGTTTGTGATGCCCTCAAGGTATCTTTATATATTCAATCTTTTGCAGGCAAATATATGCTTGATTTATTAAGCCAAACAATAATTGTAACTATTTCTTTTTGAATTTGAAATACCAATTAGGAGGAATATCCAGAGTTGAATGATGAAGAATTATACCACTATGGGAGGCTAGTAACTTCTGCTGTGATTGCAAAGATCCATACTATTGATTGGACCGTCGAGCTTCTCAAAACTAATACATTGCTTGCAGGGATGCGTGCTAACTGGTATAGCTATACATATATATACAAATGAACCCTTTTGTCTATACTTTTTCATTTTTACTTGAGGTTGCTAGGGATCAGACCCTAACCACTCGAACTAAGAGCCCAGTACTCTACCATCAGGCCAAATACCCGATGGCTTTTTCATTTTTGATTCATCATTGAATTTGATTTATATTTGCTTGCAGGTATGGCCTATTGGGGAAGAAATTCAAAGACAGATTTGGGCATGTTGGGGGATCTATTTTGGGAGGTTTGGTCGGGCATAGAAAGACTGTTAATCATGGTGTTCCTTACTCTTTGACTGAAGAATTCGTCAGTGTCTATAGAATGCACCCACTTCTACCAGATTCTCTCGACCTCAGGAATACCAATGTGGCACCAGATCAGGCCAACAAATCTCCACCTTTACTTGAGAAGTAAGCTATATATATTTATGGTAACCGAAATTAATTAAGGCTTTTTCTGTATATTCAGCCTAGCAATAAGTAACATTGGGTTTTGCTTTTTTAAATAATGCAGGATTCCTATGCAAGATCTTATAGGGCACAAAGGAGAGAAGACTTTATCAGGAATTGGGTTCATCGGTCAAATTGTTTCAATGGGGCATCAGGCTTGTGGTGCGCTTGAACTTTGGAATTATCCTTCATTTCTTCGAGACCTTATAACCCAAGATATTGATGGCAAAGACAGGCCTGACCATGTGGACTTGGCTGCTCTTGAAAGTGAGTTTTCCAATATCACTTCCCACATATATATACATGGTTATATCTTGAAACTGAAAATTATATATAATCACAAAATTTGATTTGGAATTTTTATCATTTATAGTCTATAGGGACAGGGAGAGAAAAGTTGCAAGGTATAACCAATTTCGTAGGGCTCTGCTACTAATTCCAATCTCTAGATGGGAAGATTTGACCGAGGATAAAGAGGTAAGTCAAAGTCTTAATGAAGTTTATGGTGACAATGTTGAAGAGCTGGATTTGTTGGTGGGGCTTATGGCAGAGAAGAAGATCAAGGGCTTTGCCATTAGTGAGACTGCTTTCGTCATATTCCTACTAATGGCAACCAGGTAAATTAACCCCAAAATTAGTTTCCTCAAAATTACCCTGAATTTGAGAATATATGTAGACTTCTCTTTTCATGTTAATAATTAATAGAGATAAAATGAAATGGGGTTTTTGAATAATTTATGTTAATTTTGATGTGATATATATAGGAGGCTTGAAGCAGACAGGTTTTTCACAAGCAATTTCAATGAGGAGACATACACAAAAAAGGGGTTTGAATGGGTGAACAAAACAGAGAGCTTGAAAGATGTGTTGGACCGTCATTACCCACAAATTACCAAGAAATGGATGAACTCAACCAGTGCATTTTCTGTTTGGGATTCTCCTCCAAATGCTCCCAATTTTGTCCCTCTCTATCTTCGCCTTCCCTCTTGAAGATCTCAACACCAATTAGACACTAACTTGCTCTAAAAGAGTTAGTTTAGAATAAAGGGTTGTTGGTAATTGATAATTCTGTTATATTTCATGCTGTTAAGACCAGTTCCTTTCCGAATGAGATACTGTATACATAGAAATTTCAAATTTCCCATTGTTATGACTTAAAGCTTATTCAATATATATACGTTCATGCATAACTTCCATACCAAGGTTAGCGCGTTTAATAATATCAACCCATGTATTAACTATTAATTACACCACCTCGACCTCAATTATCAACTACAATTACAAATCGGTTGAAATTAAAGGCAGACTTGTCGAAATTTTTCAAAATTTGAGTAGTCTTTTCTAACTTTTCTTTTACGCCTTAACCCATTCAAGGACAGAAACAGGGGGGAGAGGGACCTCAAAAATTTCCAGTATCCCAAAAATGGCATCAATGAATCTGTTTCTTCTTCTTGTTCTTCCTCTAAGTTTGAGACTAAACACCATAAATGCCCAACCAAGAAATAATCCAACCATCATCAGGCCAGGTTCTTCTCTTTCACCCAATAATAGCTCACAACATTGGTTTCCGAGTCAGGCCAGTTCGCCTTTGGTTTCTATACAAATGGAGATGGCTTTTCTGTAGGCATCTGGTTTGCAAAACTAAGCCAGAAGACACTTGTGTGGACAGCAAACCGAGATGACCCTCCGTTCCAGAGCGATGCCAAATTGCTTTTTAGCTCTGAAGGCAGGCTCATCGTGCAAATAAAGCAAGGCCAAGAAGTCCTCATTGCAAACGTTAATCAGTTAGCAGCTTCTGCCTCCATGCTTGAGTCTGGTAACTTTGTTCTCTACAATTCAAGCTCGGGAATCATATGGCAGAGTTTCGACTTCCCGACGGATACCATTTTGCCTGGTCAGAGTTTGGTCCCGCCTAATAAGCTGGTTTCAAGTGTTTCCGACACAAACCATGCAAGTGGGAAATTTATGATCATTATGCAATTAGATGGGAACCTAGTGCAATACCCAGTAGAAGCAGTGAGACAGGAAAAGGAAGATGCTTACTGGCATACTCGTACATATGATGCTGGAAATGGGGTGACTCTAAATCTTGACAGAAATGGTCTCCTTTACCTGCTAAACGCCACCAAATCCAACATAAAGACCATTTCTGGCAGTGTTAGTGTCGCAGGTGATCGATTCTACCGTGCAACAATAGATGTGGATGGAATTTTTCGACTCTATTCATACAGATTCAATCAATCAACTGATTGGTCTGTCGTTTGGGCATCCTCTGCTAATAAATGTGATCCTATAGGCATATGCGGTGTGAATAGTTACTGCACATTGATCGATCAAGATGCTGCCTGTCAATGTCTTCCTGGTTTTGATTTCATTGACAAAACACAGAACGACTTGGGATGCCACAGAAGTTACAGCGTAGATGCCTGCACCGGAAAGAACAATGGGCAGACTTCTAACTTTTCTGAACTGGTCAGTTTATCCTGGGAAGATGATGCGTATTCCAGTCTCTCAACATTGACAAAAGATGATTGCAGGGAAAAATGCTCTGAAGACTGTAACTGTGAAGCTGCCTTTTATGACAACCAGTTATGCAAAAAACTGAGGTTGCCTTTAAGATTTGGGAGACGAGAATTAAGTAGTCAAGCCATAACTTTTGTGAAGATTGGTCTTGATCATGTGAAAGCTGTTCCTCTTAGGCCAAAGGCAGGGGAAACAAAAAAGAGGAAGCAGAGACAATTGGGAATGAACATTTTCATCATTCTCATTTCATGTCTGGCACTTGCATTTCTTGTTGTAATATCCCTCGGTGTTATTATATATAGGAATTGCATTGGAGGAAAGAAACATATTTCACCTCTAGAAAGTAATGGCTTTGCTGAAGATGTTGTTACTTTGAGATCATTTACATATGAAGAGCTCAAAATTGCTTCAAATGATTTCACACAAGAGATTGGAAGAGGATCCTGTGGGGCAGTTTTCAAAGGGGCCATATCCATATCCAATGGTAGCAGAAATGTGGCAATCAAGAGACTAGAAAAAGTTCTAACAGGAGGGCAAAGGGAATTCAAGAATGAAATGAAAATAATCGGCAAAACACATCACAAGAACCTTGTGAAGTTGCTCGGTTACTGCCATGAAGAAGGTAATATGCTTCTAGTATATGAGCACATGAGCCATGGCTCGCTTGCAGATTTTTTCTTCAGAGCAAGATTGAAGACAGATTGGGAAGGAAGAATCGAAATAGCATTGGACATAGCAAGAGGAATTCTCTACTTGCACGAAGAGTGTGAAACTCAGATAATTCATTGTGACATAAAACCTGAAAACATACTCATGGATGACAATGGATGCGCTAAGATTGCGGATTTTGGCTTGGCCAAACTATTGATGGCTAACCAAACCAAGACGTATACAGGAATCAGAGGAACAAGGGGGTACGTTGCCCCTGAATGGTGGCACCAAAACTCGTTCATAACTTCAAAAGTGGACGTATTTAGCTTCGGGATTGTGTTGCTTGAGATCATTTGTTGTCGATGGAGCATAGACATGAATGCAGCAGAGGATGAAGCAATTCTTGCCTACTTTGTCTATGATTGTTTCATGGCTAGAGAATTGGAGAAGCTGGTAAAGGGTACTGAAGAAGTTGAAATGGAAATGCTAGAGAGGATTGTTAAAGTGGGATTATGGTGCATCCAGGATGACCCAAAGTTGAGACCATCAATGAAGAAGGTTGTTCAAATGCTTGAAGGGACAATTGACATACTGGTTCCTTCTTGTCGTCCAAGTTCCTTTGCAAGTTCTAGTTAATGTTGCCACTCCAGTACTTTATACATACAATATTTCCTATGCATTGAGCTTAAATTTGCCATTTGTTTTGGTTTCTTTTGAGTGCTTCTAAATTATCTGCAATTTTATGATCATTTGGTAACCTGCCAAGTTACTGCATATGCATTGAGTTAATTTTTAGAAACTTTTGAAAAGAAAATAGATAAAGCTAAGGGTTTACTTAAATAAATTCATTTATGATCATTTGCTACTACTTTTATGGTTTTTCTTTTTTATCTTTACACAAAAGGGAAAAAATGGAGCAAAAGTATAGCATCCAATTGTAGCCATAAACTACTATATATATTCATCATGGATTGACCTCTAAGTTTATAAGTTAATTAATTGATACTACTAAGTATTAAAAAAGAAAAATTCTACACACCCAAACCTTGTTGCTGCAATTTTTTTGTATTTTACCTATTGTGCCAAAAAAACAAGAGTATTTTACCTAAAAAAAACCTTGAAATGAAAAAACAAGAGGTTATTACTATTATTAGATAGATAAATAAATTGCTCTTGTCATGTGATCTTATGATCATGGTCTTCCAATCACTTCACTAAGGTTTGCCATCATCTTGATATATACCCGGGTATAAGGTGAGAGTGATATGTCTATAGGGGTTGTTTGTTTCGTGGTCATTGATGGGTGTTGTATTCCACCAAAAATAAAAATCATGCAAACCTATAAATAGGGTAAGTACGAGTCGATCTCACAGAGAACTATTGTTTTAATTATCTTTCCTAAAGTTATGAATTAAACTAAATGGGGATTTTTGTGAATAAATTGATTAAACTAAATTAAACACAAATTAAACTAGTGAAATTAAAGTAACAATTAAATAAATATTTCTATTTCAAGACAATCGCACTCTTGGGTTAAAAGGATTTGATCCTTGGCTTCAATTGGTATCTAACTTATAAATAGGTGGCGTAGATTAACGTCATCGACCATTAATCCCTATCTTTCCTTAGTCTTCATTAGTCATGACGCAAGTCCTAGACTAAATCCTAACAGGTGTACTAATCTAGTTCCAAGCGTTTACCAGATTCAAGTAACCCATTGCTTTAAAAATTAGAAAGATCTTAGCCAACAATAGACAATGCTCACTAATATAGGCAACATTCAATCTATATTCAAGATTCTCTTATAGGGCTACTCTAAGTTGTTACTTGTGATTTGATTACCTACGATTGCATATAGGAATCTCATTTAACAATAGAAATCATACCTAATTAAAATAGATGGCCATTCTAAATAATCAAGCATGAAATCATTCAAATAATTCAGAGAAAATTGAAATACTTATAAGATAGATGAATAAGCGCAGAGCCTCACAAATCAAATACCCAAGAGATTGAAAGTCTCAAAATTGAATTAACTATAAAAGGAAATTTACAAAATAATCAATAATGGAGAAAACCTCCATTATTGAATTTAGAGAAAAATAATCGAAATCACGTTAAACCTAAATCTAAAGCTTAAAAAGCTAACATGAAAAACTTCCAAAAGCTTCCACTAATGTCAGCGGCTAAATCTTTATATAAGGATTTAACCTAATTGGTTTTCGTAGCTGGCTACAGGTGAATGCTCGAAAGGTTGCGCCTAGTTCCCATGATGGCCTTACTCCATGGGGCGTGTTTTTTGTCTCGATCCTATGGAATTTATGGAAAAGCCGCAATAGATTTGTTTTTAATGATGTGGTTCCGAGTGCAGAAGGGATCCTTCAATATGCTATCTCGCTTGCAAAAGACACAATGGCCGCTTTTCAAGTGATGGTTATTCCAAGAATTACAACGCCACGCCTCATCATGTGGATGGCTCCTCCATTAGGGGTGTGGATTTTGAATTCTGATGGCTCAGTTCGCTTTGGAGATAGACATGCCGCTGCAGGGGGTTTGTTACGTGATCCTCAGGGTAATTGGGTCAAGGGTTATATGATTAATATTGGCAAAACCAACAGTTTGCTTGCAGAGCTGTGGGGTGTGCGACATGGTCTTGTCTTGGCCAAAGAGTTGCGGATTGATAAGTTAATTGTGGAACTTGATGCTGCAGTGGTTGTATTGTTTTTGCATAATAAGGTTGATTTGGCTCACCCGTGTTATACTTTAGTTCGTGATTGCCTTGAGTTGATGAGAGGTGATTGGATTATAGAGGTTCGACATATTTGCCGAGAAGGAAATCGTTGTGCAAATATGATGGCTAATTTGGCTCATGCTATGCCTGATGGGATATCTTGGTTCGAAGAGCCTCCGGACCAGCTTCTTTCTTTGTTAGTGAAGGATAGACTTGGAACCGGGATTCTGAGACTTTAGTTTTGTTGTTCTGTTCTTATGTAGCAAAAAAAACCTAACTAAAATAATTAATTGCAAAAATTACAAAATTGGCTAATTAATAAAAATAACTAATATAAATAGTATGGGGTAAATAAGTCTTTCCCAAGGCCCAAGCATGTGATGCATTCAGCTGGAATTCAATTTCAGCCCAAAAGAGTTGTGTCCCACGTTAATTCCAATTTCTGTCTTGATCTCACAGCCCTGTAAGGTCGAAATAGGAGAATTTTTAGCTTGATTTCGACCCGCTCCAGGTTGAAACAGAATTTTTCCAACTTGTTCTAAATAGCTCCAGCTCCAATTTAGCTCCTTTTGCCTTGAAATACTCCAATATGTACCTAAAACATAAATATGAATAAATTAAGCATCAAGTACATAGAAATAGGCACATAATCAAATAGAATTAACATATAAAATATAGGAAAATATGTGCCTAACAGTCATCTTGATAAGTACCGGATAAGGGAGGATATTTGAGTGAAATGGCCGCGTTTGGTATCTAATACACCCACACGCGTGGATACCCACCTTTTAAGAGGGTATCCTACTTATCCAGGTATTTCACTTAAATACTCGACAATCTCCTCTCGCATGGGTATATCCCATTACATTGAAACAAAAAAGCTATCAGGAAAATGGGAAAGGATCCTCTCCACTAGTGGAGAGGTCCACTGATTTTTCAAAGCCAATGCAACGGCTTTAAGTGAAACTGGACATTTGGAGAGAGAAATTGAAATAATCAGTGGATAGCTAATAGCCATTAGATTGGTTTGGAAAAAACAGCAGACTTATTCACTAGTGGAGACGATCCTTGCCCAAAGAAAATTCCATAGGAGGGCACTCCCAATTCCCAATATTTTGATTCAAACCAAAGAAAAAGCAAAGAAACTACTACGAAGTTACCAACTAGCTAGGTCTGTTAAATAAAAGTCTTTCCCACCAACAAGGGGTTGGATCAAGTGGTAAGCGGCCTGTTCCAGCTTAAGCAGGTCTCGGGTTCGAGACCTTGCGTACGCAGCTGCCCTGTTTGGAGACTCACCCACCATAACCTAGTGCGCAACACGGGTCGGATTCGGATTAGTTTCGCCCTGGACAACGGATGGGATAAAAAAAAAAGTCTTTCCCAATATTTTGATTCAAAGCAAAGAAAAAGGAAATTAAGAGGAAATGAGGTATTGATTGAGATTGTGATATTTTTGAGCCAACAAATTAATTACTTTGTCTTACTATGAATTTTTTTTTTTTGGCACAAAGTCTTACTATGAATTTTTAGTCCAAGTCAAAAAAGTATTAGTCCCATTGATTTGATGCGTCTATTTTGTTGAAAATCTGATTTCGGTTTCAAACTAAGAATACTTTTCTTCTATCAAATTAGTGTTGACTTGGATCCTTGATATATATAGATAGATAGACTAGGCGAAATTTGAGTATTCCTTCTTAACTTGTCTTTAACGCCATAATGCCTTCAAATTACAAGATAATAATCGATCTTTCGTTCACAAGGAGAAAGACAGGTACCTCAAAATTTCCATCATCCCAGAGTAATAATGGCAATGATGAATCTGTTTCTTCTTCTTATTCTTCCTCTAAGTTTGAGACTAAACACCATAAATGCCCAACCAAGAAATAATTCAACCATCATCAGGCCAGGTTCTTCTCTTTCACCCAATAACAACTCACATTGGGTTTCCGAGTCTGGCCAGTTTGCCTTTGGTTTCTATCCAAATGGAAATGGCTTTTCTGTAGGCATCTGGTTTGCAAAACTAAGCCAGAAAACACTTGTCTGGACAGCAAACCGAGATGAGCCACCATTCCAAACCGATGCCAAATTGCTTTTGAGCTCTGAGGGTAGACTTATTGTGCAACGTCCAAAGCAAGGTCAAGAAGTCCTCATTGCAAACGTTCCTCAATTTGCAGCCTCAGCTTCAATGCTAAACTCTGGTAACTTTGTTCTCTACAATTCAAGCTCGGGAATCATATGGCAGAGTTTCGACTTCCCGACGGATACCATTTTGCCTGGTCAGAGTTTGGTCCCGCCTAATAAGCTGGTTTCAAGTGTTTCCGACACAAATCATGCAAGTGGGAAATTCATGATCATTATGCAAGTAGATGGGAACCTAGTGCAATACCCAGTAGATGCAGTGAGACAGGAAGAGGAATATGCTTACTGGAATACTCGTACGTATGGTTCTGGAAATGGGGTGACTCTAAATCTTGACAGCAATGGTCTCCTTTACCTGCTAAACGCCACCAAATCCAACATAAATAACATTTCTGGCAGTGTTAGTGGCTCAGGTGATCGATTCTACCGTGCAACAATCGATGTGCATGGAATTTTTCGACTGTATTCATACAGATTCAACCAATCAACTGATAATTGGTCCATCCAGTGGGCATCCTCTGTTAATAAATGTGATCCTATAGGCTTGTGCGGTGTGAACAGCTACTGCACTTTGATCGATGAAGATCCTGTCTGTCAATGTCTTCCTGGTTTTGATTTCATTGACAAAAGACAGAACGACTTGGGATGCCACAAAAATTACAGTGTAGATGACTGCACCGGAAAGAACAATAGGCAGACTTCTAACTTTTCTGAACTGGGCGGTTTGTCCTGGGAAGTTGATATGTATTCCAATCTCTCAACATTGACAAAAGATGATTGCAGGGAACAATGCTCTATGGATTGTAACTGCGAAGCTGCCTATTATGACAACCAGTTATGCAAAAAGCTGAAGTTGCCTTTAAGATTTGGGAGACGAGAATCAAGTAATCAAGCCATAACTTTTGTGAAGATCATTGGTGTTGATCATGTTGAGGCAAAAGCAGGGGAAAGAAAACAGAGGAAGCTTCAGCTGGACATCTTAATCATTAGCATTGCCTTGGCGTTTGTGACCCTTTCATTTATCATTGTGGTAACACTTGGCCTTTTTAAATACAGGTCTCGAGTTCAAGATTACGAGAGGGTTCTGAATGTCAATGGAGGAAGCACCGGATCAGTTGTTGAAGATGTTACTTTGAGATCATTCACATTCGACGAACTCAAAGAAGCAACCAACAATTTCGTCGATGAAATTGGGAAAGGAGCGTACGGAACAGTTTTCAGAGGGGTTATATCAGACGGAAAAAGAATCGTAGCCATCAAGAGGCTCGAAAAAGTGGTGGCCGAAGGCGAAAGAGACTTCAAGAACGAAATGAAAGCAATTGGGAAAACTCATCACAAGAATCTGGTGCAATTGCTTGGTTACTGCTACGATGGAACCAATAGGCTTCTGGTTTACGAGTACATGAAGAATGGTTCACTTGCAGATTTTCTCTTCAAATCAAACTTGAAGATAAATTGGGAAGGAAGAATTGCAATAGCATTGAACATAGCCAGAGGGATTTTCTATCTTCATGAAGAATGTGAAACTCAGATCATTCATTGTGACATCAAACCTGAAAACATCCTAATGGACGACAAAGGGAACGCGAAAATCGCTGATTTTGGCCTAGCCAAGCTACTTATGCCTAACCAAACAAAAACATACACTGGAATCAGGGGAACAAGGGGATATGTTGGCCCTGAATGGCACCGAAACTTGCCTATTACAGTTAAAGCAGATGTATATAGCTTTGGAATCATGCTTTTTGAGATCATTTGTTGTCGAAGGAGTGTTGAGGCTGATGTTCCTGAGAATGAAGCTGTTCTTGCATATTGGGTCTATGATTGTTTTAAGGCTAATGAAGTGGAAAAGCTGGTCCAAAATGAAGAAGTGGAAAAGAGTAAGCTTGAGAGGATGGTTAAGGTGGGACTATGGTGCACCCAAGATGAACCATCATCTCGACCATCGATGAAAAGGGTTATTTTGATGTTAGAAGGGACTGTAAATATACCAGACCCTCCACTTCTTAGTTCTTTTGTTAGTTCCCCTTAGGCCTTAGTTACAATATATATTTGATTTGACCAGATTGTTGTTAAATAATAACCAAAGGATCGAATTTTTGGGCTTGATAAGTTTTCTAAATTGAGATTAGCCTAGACCTAACATCATTTTTCTACTTCTCTAATGGTTTATTGATGATAATCGAGTTGAATTAGAATTTTTTCTTGAGTTGAGTCCGAGTAGTTTAGGAATATAAGGGTATGTATTACTCCCTCCGTCCCATATTATCTGTCCACTTCTATTAGGGGAAAAGTGGACAGATAATATGGGATGAAGGGAGTAATTTGGAAGGGAATGTGTTATAAAAAAAGCCTTACAACATTCTAAAAGAAATATTATAAGCCATTCATTTAGAGACAGAACTGGATTATACAATGACATTATTTCTCATCATGTAAACTTTATGTTATATTCAAGACTTGAATAACTTCTAATTGCTTCCTTCTTCAAGTTTTCTCCTCTTGAGAAGCATAGTAACTTTCATCCACCTTCAAGGAAAAATAAATATGTATAGTTTTTTTTTTTTTAATCAAACGTGTATATTCCATTTCTATTCAATAGCCAGAAGAAAAATGAAAGCAAACTGAAATTAATTAAGTAATGGACTAATGCTATTTGTTATTGACCTGTGGCTTATCAGAAATCTTGGTTATACGAGTTTTTCTTGATACTCCACCATGAACAACGATCTTTTCTTGAGGCCTTGAATTCCTGAATTACAAAACTTCTTAAGCCCAAACATATGCTTAAAATGGGGCATTCTAACACAAAAATAAAGAATTTGAAAACGGTGAACTGCTCCATCTTTCTTGCACCCTCTCTTTTTGGTTTGCTATGATCAATTATCTGCATTCTGGCAAAAGAAAAAAAAATTAAATGTGATGAGAATATGACCAAAACATTTCTTTTCTAAAATTAGTTAATTAGCATTTCTGAGATTTTCAAAAGGTTTCCTATCTAGGCCAACTTGATGGCCAAGCAATTTACAATACTTGAACATGACTGCAAAATCGAATGAAATTATAACCTTTTTGCATCAATTCAAATGCATGCATTGTATTGTATGCAGAAGGCAAGAAACTTGTCAAAAATGTCAAAGTTTATTCTCCACATATATAATTTTCCTTTGTCAAGGAAAAAATACAATTTTCTTACCTTCATAGACCATTTTCCCAATTGAGATGATCTAAGTTATACAATTTTAATGATTCCTTTTTATTTGTTTACTATTTCCTCATTGTTATTTCTAAAAGTGGTAATGGGCCTTGCGCCTAGGCCTAGATGAAATTAATGATAAGACATATTCTCTTCAATTCAGTAAGGCTTAGGTGATGTATAAGTAAAAAATCCTTATTTTCTACTAGTGCTGAATAGCAAATTTATATAACTTTTTTTTATAAAATAAAAAAAAATTAAAATATCCTATTGAAATTAAAATTTCATATTTCTTTGAGAAATTGAACTTGTCATATGTTGACCTTAAACCAATAAGTCTTATATGGTTAAACTCATGCACTCACAGGCGCACATAATCACACAATCGCAGTACTATTACGAGGCCAAATGATCTCTTGCACCATGAAGGAGTTTACCTAAGAGAACGAGGAGATTTAAACTCAAGATCTCCTTTAAATGAATTTCAATCTTTTGATCATCTAATTTTCCAATTTCCACCTTTTGTTATATTCTACTTTTCATCACTTACGTTTGCCGGCTGTGGATGTAGCCCATGAAAGGATTGGACTTGGACTTGCTTTGTTTCAATCAAGCAAGCAATTTTTTGGTTAGTAAAGCAACTATGTTCACATTTTGGGCCAATTTGGTCTCATGTTATAACACTGTACGACATTTCTAAATTGTATCTTAAATATTTAATCATGCATATAAATAAAGAAATGAAGAAAAGAATATTTAAGCCAACAAACTTGAATGGAACATTTAAGCCCACAAATTTTGGTATTTTCCCCTTTATTTTTCTTGACTAGTTTTGTGTAAATAATGAATAGTATTATTCAATTTCGATAAAAATCCAAAAATTAATAAAGTAAAACTAAAATTTTAAGATTCCTCCCACCCATCTATTTATGGCATATATAAAATAATAAAATATAAAATAAAATGGATAAAAATGGAAGGGAATCAGAGTTAGAACCAGAATTTGAGCTGCAGCCATAACTTATTGACTTCAAACTGAATGAGACTTTCCTTTCAAATATTTTAAAAGGAAAATCTTCCAACTTACAAACTATAATTTCCAAATTTTATAAGTGTTTGGTTTGGTATAACCCCCAACAAAAAGTAGCAAAAATTTACAAAAACAAAGTTGAAAAATGAAAATTACTATACTACTCTATAAACTGCCTCTTTCTTAAAAGTAAAATTGGATTTTACTCTCCAGTTTCACTGTGAAATTGCCAAAGAAATCAGACTCCTTTGCTCTGCTCTCTCCAAAATCCCATACAAAAAGTTTTTCTTTTAATTCTGTCTTTGAAAAACACATAAAAATCCCCTTTCTTTTCTCATTTTCACATATTTTTCTTCCCCTTTACAACGCCAAATCTAATCTGGGTATTTCATTCCTCATGTTCTTTCTAGGGTTTTGAATTGTTTTTCCCTTTCTGGGGTTACTTCCAATTCTTCTTCAAGTTCCAATTTTCATCATCTGGGTACTCTTAGATCTCCTTTTTACAATTTGGGTTCATTTTATTTTCCTCAAAGTTTCAATGTCACAAGGTTTTTCAATTGAGCTTTACTTTGATCCCGCTCTTGAAAACCAAGTCTTGAAAGCTTGGAATGTTTTGGCACGTCGCCAAATCAGCACTCAGTTAATTGAAATTGAGTCAAGGCCTCACATTACTCTCTTTTCGAGCCCTTTTCTTGACCCTGCCAAGCTTGAATCTGTTGTAAAGTCCTTTGCTTCAAAGCAAGAACCTTTGTCTCTGTCTTTTTCTTCTATTGGGACTTTCCCTAATGAAAAGAATGTTCTCTTTCTCGCACCAGCTCCAACAATGGCCCTCCTTCAATTCCAGGCTCAGTTATGTGAGGCAATTAAAAAAGAAGGGATTGAAATTGGAGAAGAGTTTAAAGCTGATGCTTGGATTCCTTACTGTGCTGTAGCTCAAGAAGTGCCAAAAACAAGAATGGCCGAGGCTTTTTGTGTTTTGAGAGATTTGAAGTTGCCTGTTTCTGGTTACGCAATGGATATTGGGTTGGTGGAGTTTTCACCTGTTCGTGAACATTTCTCATTTGGACTTGGGAATACAGTGGAGGCATGAATTTGGAAGGGTCATTATGACAGTGTTAGTTTTTTGCCTTTTGTTACAGTTTCAAAATGTGTTTACATGATGTGCTTCTAATGTAGATTTTATAATTAGTTATGGTGGATTCTTAGTTGCAACTCGATATTTCTTTTTACTGGTCATTTTGAACTTTATTTGTTTATCCTATCTTTTCTGGCCTGCATTTTTTGTTGAGGGTATGTTTTAACACTACATAATCAGATTCTTTACTGAATGGGGTTAAACATGGATTGGCCAAAACTTCTTATCAATCCTCTCAATACCTTTTGTTCTGCCTTATTGGTCTTGTATAGTGTGCTTAAGTTTTGTTATCTTGGAAATGCTTAATTTTGACTACTGTTTGTTAAAATGATCTTGTTGATTTGTTTCATGCTATGCGAAAATTTGTTTAGACTTCTGCTAATATGTAATGAGAATGAATGAAAAATCTTCTTAGTTGGCTTGGATTGCTTCAGAATTTTGTGTTTTGATGTTTAACAATAAATGAATTAGTGGTTTGATCATGTTGCTTGTTGCATTCCTTGTGCTGCTTTTTGTCTTTATGAAATCGATGAATATTAGTATTTGTCATTCATGCATGTTAGTAGTTCATTAGTCTATGTCATTGTAACGTTGTTTGTCAGCAACCGTGATAAAGCCTAGTTGAAGATAGTAAAGGATAAGTAGCTTTGGCAATGTTAGGATCTTTTCTTACACGACTTAATGCAGGATATTCTTAATTTTGTTCAGTGATTATTGAATTTAGCTCATAGTGGAGTTTAACTTCCAGTTAGAGTACTGATGGTATGGCTAGTACAAACATCCTTCCTGACATGTGTAACTCTGATGCAGGATCATCTACCACCCATGACCCATCTATTTGTTGACTGGTGCAACTATCACACTTTTAATGGAAACATTTGAAGTCACTTGCAGAGTGACACAACTTGTTATAGACTTCGTATGGGAGTCTTAACCCTTTTTACTTGAAAAGTAGGATTATCATTCTTACTATATATGTTAAAATCACAATATTAAATAATGAAAGTCTGAGTTGAATTTAGTCTTTTTGCCCAAACATGCCTTACAAATTAGTATGACTTGATCTGTTTGAATGGTTGGTTGTCAGTGTTTTGCGGCATGCAACCAGTTAATTTACTATATTGCTTGCTGTATCTTGAATTCTTGATACCCTTTTTGGACCCAGAATGTCTGATTTACAGAGATTGTAGTTCCACTCCATCATGCAGTGTTCACGGGCTTCATTAACTAGTCAAGTCTTTCACATTTACTTTCTTTCGTGACAGTAAACAAATTTTTAATTACTCTTAACCTGTCTTAGCATTTAGCAGGAGCTAGGAATACCCTTTCTTTGTTGCAAGATTTTGGTAACGTTCGTTATGGGGTTCCCAATATTGATAAAACAAATAGTTAAGTGTTGCATTTTCTTTTGTTCTCCTTGAATGTTTCTGTAAATCTTTTCCCACATCATCCTAGAAAGGACCACCTTGACATTTTTACTTTTGTTTTTGGGGGCTTCTGCGCCCTCATTTTCAAGTTCCTTTTCTGTCTTCTAATATGATTCTGGGATAACTAGTGCCTCACACCTTGTTTGCACATTAGTTGTATTTGACACTAAAATTACCATGATCCAGCTAGTTAGAGATTTTAACAAGAAATCCCGTTTATGATTTATACGTTTCTTTGCCAACATTTTCAAGTTCCACATTTTCTCCTCCCTCTTCTTTATTGGGTCCCAGCACAATGGAGAACTAGGAAAAGTCTTTTAGTTTGGTGTGATTGCACAATGTTAAAGTTTCATCAAGTAGGCAAAGAGCCCCGATTGTTTGAACTTAATTGTAGATCTCTGTGTATTGAGTGTTGAATAATGAATATTGCTACTGTCATCATTATAACACAAGGCAGACATTGAAACAGTCTGCCTATGCAGGATCAATGATTTGCTTGCAATTACAGGGAAAATAAATATATGTTAATTTATTCTATCTATAAAAAAAAAAATTGCATCTATTGCCCATAAAAAATATTTATGCCCAGGGAGAGAAAAATTGAGGACAATTATTAAGCTATAAACTGTACTGTATGGTATATGACTAAACTAATAGACCTGGTTGGTTCTTCACTAAGAAACTGAAGCAGCTTCCCTTCTCAGAATAGCCATCAGAAAATCATTCCATACGTCGATCGGACCCGGCAAGCACCAGTGAACACAGTCATTGTAACCTTTCATCCATTTGTTTCCCCAGAATTCACCAGGGTGCCCATCCGGTCTCATGAGCATAGCCCTAGTAACATCCAAAATTCCAAACCTCTTCCCTGTTTTTTCCCCTGCTTTTCTTGCCATTTCAATCTCTTCCATTTGCAAGCCCCTCAATTCCCATTCATTACTTTTCAAGTTAATCTCTCTTTCACTCAAAGGACTTGTCCTATTGCATCTTCCTCCTGTGTTCCAAAACCCATCCTCAAAATGAGCTGGTGAAAATGTCCTCACTAGGGTAACCTTCACTCTGCATCTCTTGCAGTTATTGATATGATTCAATGCTGATCGAAACGCCATCTTGAGCGCGAAGCCGACGCCATAATCCTTCACATTCGGATCATTGCAGTATACACATCCGACAATGCCGGTGGCATCATGTAGGAAAATCGGTCGGAAGAACCAATGTGCATCTGAGATGATAACATAGTCAAGGCCAGGAAGATCTTTGCTCCATTCTTGATCAATTTGGTCAAGGTGCAAGTCAAAAATGCCAGATGATGAACCATTGACCAATCTCTCCTCACCAACTACAAGAAATTGGGTCCAAAGGATCATGAGGGTGAAATCATGATCAGGAAAATACCATATCCTTTTCCTGTCTTGTTCATCCTTGTACTCATCTTTGGGAGTTTCTACCTACATAAAATTTGCAGTCCAATCAATTTCATCTTTAGATAACAATGCTAATAACAGCGGCACGGTAATAAAGTGCTCGACTTAGTTCAAGTGATTAGGGTTCGAAAACATAAATGATGATGATAAAGCAACTTTGACATTTCTTATAATCTAAATAATCATGTCAGAAGTCAACATTATGTAAATTAAATATGAAAATAATCAAACCTACTGAATCTATAAATTAGGTACTAGATTTTCATGTAAGAAGACTTTAAATTATGGATCTGAATATATCTAAAAACCTGGCAATAATTGAGTGTTTGTACGGACCAGTTCCATGTGGAAACAGTAACTATTTAGTACTAGCTAGAATGGCGGTGTTTGTTCACTGACTTTGTCTGCTGAAACAGCAGCAATTTCAGCCATTTCACAAGGACGATTGGTTTTAATTCTGACTTCAAATGCACTCAATTCTCTGGATGGCCGTTAACTTTGCCAGTTTTCTTGCCCTGAACTAAATTCCATCAAAACTATTTGGGATTTGAGAAATTATTGAATTTTCAGTAAACAAAACCTAAGGAATGTGCAATTTCAGACTGCAAAAATAACAGATATATAGCAAAAGTGAACCTATTCAGGCTTTTCCATTTTGAATTATATTCCATGGAAATGAATTCATTAATCTTCCAAAGATGGCAGAAAGTTATTATACAAGGCAATGACAGCTACACAATATTATTTCCAAACAATGCCGGCCTTTTAGCACTAATAGAAAATTCCAATTATACACGAAAAGGAACCAGACCAAAATCAAGGTAATTCAGACTCCATAAAATTATTCCAAACAATGCCTTTTAGCATACGTGTAAAGGAATCAGACCACAATCAAGGCAAGCAAAGGACAATGGAATCAAGACAAAAAAACCAAACAACAGCAATGTGAAAATTATGGTAATCCAAACAGTGCTGTCCCTCTGAAGAACAGGAAATCAGTTTCTGAATTCAAAAAATACTAACCTTTGACAGAAGACAAAGAAGGGATTCCATGTGATTCCTGGCGACAGAGTCACCGATGAATGCAAGTTTCTTTCCTCGAACAAGTTCCAGGAATCTTTCAGGATTAAACCTCGGAAGATCACATTGGTCAGGTTTCCATCTCCAATTCAGGAAATCTCTGTCTTTTCTCCCATGGTGGAAACAATTCTTCGATGTCGGAATTGTGGTGCAACTTGAGTTTGTATATTGAGACCCTTTTAAGTCTGGAATCCAGTGACCCTTAAATAAGTCACACTTCATCAAAATCTGATCAACTTCCTCATCAACATGATGATCACCTAAAAAAACATACCAAAAAAATCAAACGAATCCTTTTTTATAAGAACAAGGAGAACTATTTGATGAAATCAATACCTTGAAAAGTTGTATAATTATGAATGGGAGGTTTGATCAAAGCAAGCCTTTGATCGAGGTCGGTTTTGGATATGGTTTTTAAAGGGTTTGGAGAATAGAGGAGGAAGAGTATGAATATGGCAGTTACAGCAAGAGAAGAAAAGAAAAATGGAGGAAGAATTCCCCTGTTCAGCCATTTTTCTTTTTTGTTATGCTGATGTATTTTATTATCATGAAAAAAAGAGGAAGATGACGAAGACTTCATGATGTTTTTATTTCTCCATGTAAGACCAAAAATATATGAGAGAAAAAAGAAAAGCGTGAGAGGACAGACAAGAGAAGGGTTTTTCCGTTTTTGAAGATTTTATGTTATTTTTGAGTTAAAATTTTCTTTCAAAATCTAAAGAATGAAGGTGGAGGAAAAACAGAAGCAAAATATTTTAAATTATTAATTACTTTACTTTTTTTGAAACCACAAAATTATTAGATTACTAAAATATACTATATTGTTTCCTCATTAACGAGATTCTACGTTTGTCTATGGTAGTTGTCGTGTAACATTGTGATTGGAGGGTCAAAAAGAGCTTAACATTACCTTTTGAGGAAGGAAAAATGGTAGCCGTTTGATGTTAAACGTGGCACCATATGATGTGAGGGGAGGATACATGTGAATTTGTCTACTGGGGCCTTCATTTTTTAACCTGATTTTCCGGCGCAAATCCCTTCCATACCTTGGAGATCTATGGAAAATAAGACCTTTTTATGTATCTTTCATTCTTTTTCTCGGTACATTAAAGTTTAGGTGATCAGGGGGTGAGGGGAGGCTGCCTTAGGGTATGCCACAAAAATTTCATAAAAGAGCTTAGAGTGGTGCTTATAAATCATTTACTGACAAAAATTATAGGTAAAACTTGAACACCAAACCTTTCAAACATAGATATAAAATTTACTAACTCAACTAATAACCCAACATCAATTAGCTTATGTATCTTTCATTTGATGAAGAAGAAATTCCTAGAGGAGGTTCTACCTTATGGGTAAAAGGTAAATTGTCAACCCAAATTACCCTATTTATAATCATAGTAAACCCCTAACTCATTTGGAGATTTAGAAGTTATAAAATTATAATTTTTTTTCAAAGGCAAGTTAGTTTTATTGAATGTAGCCGATAGAATAAAGCAAAAAAGACTCTACCTACAATAAGTTACTATCATAATCAGCATACAACCAAAATCAAACTCAACAACAATAACACAAACAACCACATACCAATACAAGCATATCCCCTCGAATTTAAAAAATAAATTATAAAAATTTAACTCATCAGAAGAATCCCAGAGCGCTTCCAAATCATTCATGTGATAACTTACCTTTGTCAAAATAATTACACAAAAGTTCCATTCCCTTAATGCATGATACATGTTTACTACAACTTATATGTATGATACATAACTAAACACTTGCAGCTTCTATACTAATCAGTTCTCTAGCATCAACAATCACAGCAAATACAGGGTGAAAGTGGGCATCAACGCCCATTACTAAATCAACAACTTCTTTTGCATAAGTTCTCAAACAATCCTATGAAAATTTATAAAACTTTTCAAATTTATGAATCGCTTACTAATAGAGACAGTATGATTCGAACCCAAAATCTTTTAAATTTATTTTTTGAGAATAATGCTTCCCGCCCCAATTCCTACCCATGTTTAACTTGACAATGTCATATATACTAACCCCACATGATCAAATACCAAAAAAAGTGTGTATAGGTTTTTTCTTCATGAAAAGTCCAAAAAAGTTTTTCATTAACCATGTGCAAGGCTTATTTATAGACACTATTTACTAGTACTAGCATAAAGAATGTGACAAGTGCACTTTCATAATAGGATCATCATTTAATCGTGCTTCCAACCATAGTTATATTAATGAGACAAAATAATTAGAATGGGTCTTATCTCGCAGTTTCCAAACGTTTATACTAATTAAAGTCGCCACATTTAAAGTGGGTTCTTGCACTTTTCTTTTTTGGTTCACTTTTCATTGTCCATTCCAAAGTCACGAGTCCAAACTTGAAGAGGCTCGGATAGGAGAAATTTTGAGTTAGAATTTGATAAAATGATGATAATATAAATTTCAAATTGAGGTGTCAATTGTTAAATATGTACTAATCAAATTATTAGAAACTTTGTAAAAATTGTAATATTTGAGGTTATTCCTCACCTCAATGATTAAATCACCACATCTAATTATAAGAACGATAACAAACGCTACCTATTATAAAAACCAACGTGAAACATGGGAACTTTGATAGTTACCAAATGGCATAAATGTCACTTTGCACCCTTAAGTTTGTACGGACTGCCACTTTGTCCCTAACTTTTTTATTTTGACCAAAACGCACCCTAAAGTTTTATTTTTGTGCCACTTTGCACCCTCCGTCATGGTAGGACAAACGATTCTATCACGGTGTCCGACGTGGCACGCCACTTGTACCAAAAAGTGACATGTGGCACGCCACATGTACCAAAACGTCGTGCCACATGTACCAAAAAAGTGACACATGTCACGCCACGTGTACCAAAAAGTGACACGTGACATGTCACATGTTTCAAAAAATGGCACGTGGCATGCCACGTGCACAAAAGGATACATGCCACGTGTCATTTTTTGTCCACGTGGCATGCCACGTCGGACGCCGCGATTGATTTGTTTTGTCCTACCGGACAGAGGGTGCAAAGTGACACAAAAATAAAACTTTAGGGTGTGTTTTGGTCAAAATAAAAAAGTTGGGGGTAAAATGGCAGTCCGTACAAACTTAAGGATGCAAAGTGGTATTATGCGTTACCAAAGTCATGATTATGAAGATAGTTATTCAAATTATTTTACCAATTACTATCTTTATTAGTACTTAATCTGCTTTTCATTTTTTCACTTTTTAGGGTCAAAAAAGGAAGAAAAGAAAGTATTTGATTTTTTTTTTTTGGTAAAAGTTTTTGAATTATTACTCTCCCATATGTCCCATTATGGGACCATATATATAGACAAATGCAAAGGTAAGAGCCAATGCCATATATATCATATCATACAATATTAAACTTTCAAGAAGTGTCATCACGTCTTTACCGACATTCTTTTATTAAGCCAAAGTAACTAAAAGGTGATTTGCAAGATCAAAGTGAATCATTTTTTAAAGTGTGGAGCATTAAAAAAATGTAAAAAGACTACTTAATCGGGGTAAAATTCAAAGTCATATGATAAATATATATTTTCTTTTCAAAAATAAGAAGATTATGTGCTTACAGCACAATATAGAAAAATAATACTTAAAGCTTTAGGCAAATGGTTGTTATAGAAACTTTTATCATGTCTTTTTTTTTTCTTCCACCAAAAGTGAATTGCAAGATGCAAGTTCTGTTGACAACTAAACACAGTTTGAAATTAAAAAATGAAGCTGGAGCTGAAAACAACTTTGATATATATAATGTAATTATACGTAAACAAAGTCATCGGGCATTTGGCCTGTTGGTAAAGTACTCCACTAATTTCAGTGGTTAGGGTTCAGTCCCTAACACCCTTAAGTACCAAAAGAAAAAAAAAATTATATGTAAAAAGCTGTGTCTTAACAAAACAAGTCCAAAATGATTAGTATTTGAGAATCAAAGGTCTATCTCATAAATTGTCCTTTGTCAACCAACCAGACAAGCTGTTTTAATTTTGTTGTACAAACACAATGAGCACATGAATTGGCATGTCAAACAAATTAGTGTCCACAATGAGACAAATGGTAAGGTAACATCATAGATTTTTTTCCTCCACTACCCAAAATGAAAAATCTCACAAACAAGTAAATAAAGAACCCTTTTTCCTGTGAAATTTACCATATATAGTTTTCTTAATTTCCTTTAATTTTATAGTATCATAGATTGGTATAGTAATAGAAATTCACTATAAGTATACCTTTTGTAATGCTGACAAATTAAGGAATTCATACACTTTTTTTTTTTGACAGAATATGTAAAACTATATATATCCGTTGCTGTAGTTAACAGTTGATTTCAGCAGTGGGGGGAATTGAAGTACACAGAATGAGAATTGGCATTACTTCCTAGGAAATAGGAACAGCTCCATTTTTCACATGATGAAGCTGCACAGAATTTATTCAATTCCATCTACCATGGACAAAGGGCATTAAACCATTCCTTCTACCTTAGTGATCACTATAACTTTGCCCTCACCAAAAGGAATCAAACAGGCTAAGCTTCATTAATGAGAGTAGAGACTAGCAGCACATGCAAGCTAAGGGGTAACATTAATTTGGACATACTAACTCTTTAATCTTTAGGCCATGTTCCTCAAAGTTGGCCTTGAAGTCCTTGTCAATATTTTCTACAATGAAGGACCATTTTCTGGAAAGCTATGCATTCAGTATGAAAATATATAAGTGGGATCAGCCAGGGTGAACCGCGAAGATAAGATAATCCGTCTGGATTATGAAAAATGATCAAGATGTAAACCTGCACAAAAGGTGACCATGTTCTACCAGATTTTAGACAATCACTTGAATCATATAAGACCCTACAGAGAATCTTCTTGATATAAAGCAGGTCAAAAACATCTGGATTGGGTAAAAGGTGAGTTTTGTTGATGAAACTGCAGCTTCCTTTTGTAATAGTTGTCTTACCCTTTGCACATGTGCAATGCTCTTTTTCAGCCCATTGTTTCTGTTTCTATTACATTTCTGGTCCCATTAATTAATTCCTTAATTGTTTAATCATTATTAATCTCTCATTTCTAAGTTGAATAACCAAGAAAGGCTTTGCACTATCTACTATTTCCAATTTGAGAACCACACAATCAAATATCAAATGGCTGCACATGCAAAGCTGTATGTCTCTGGACTCGTTTTATAAGCTAGTGCAGAAAATGAAAACTTGGAATGCCCAAACTAAGCCCCATTTGTAACAAACAGTGGACTTGGTTTTTTATCATATGCCATTTTCAAAATTGGGCTAATGGGCTAATAGTGGACTTGGTTTATTTTTTCTCAAAACTTAATCAGATCCATCACCTATGGGAGTATATATAAGCTAGAGTGCTAGACCCATCAAAAGCTTGTTCATGATTGCCATTTGTTTGTTGTTACTAATTTTGAGCAAAAACTCATTTGCTCTGATATCTACTCATGCAGTCATGCTTCATGATGAATTTAACTTCCCCCTTGATCAAAAGGGCCCTTATATGCAGCAACTCTTTTGGCTCATATTGTAAATTTTCATGGCAACTGCATATACAAAGACTGGATACTTACGGCAAGTCTTGCAAGAGTTTCTTGTAAGTGATTGATTGGATTGCATATTGACAGATGAGACATTATCATTATCATTATCATGCAAAAAAACAGAAGCAAACCATTGACTGAAGCTGTTTAGATAGAGTTTGTTAGAGCTTAGAACCCTGTAGCCATGGAAACACAGTTCCAGATATTTGGCTTTTATGTCCACATCAATATATACACCATTGATGCAAAAACTGGACAAGGAACATACACAGTCCTAGATGTTTGAATATATCGCTTATGCTTTCAGGATTCAGAAATTAAAGGTCTAGTTGATTTTATATCATAGAACATAGGTTCATGGTCATCTGCATATTTTGAATAATTCAGCATACATCTCAAGGAAAAACTTCAGGAACACAAAGAAAACAGGAGACCTAAATTATTATATGTTCATTTGCCAAGAAACAGCAAGAGAAAGTAACATAAAATGGGAGAAACTGACTGATGATACTTGATAATAATTAAGCTTTTCCCTCAAAGACTTCTTTTTTTAACCTTGTTGCAGCTGTAAATAAACCTAACTTGCATATAACACAAGAGTCAAATTTGCTTTGATGAGTACAGAAGCTTGAGTCACAAGGTAACAGTACTATGCCCCAAAAATCTGATCTGATCCAAAAACATATGAAAAAAATAGGAATACATCAAATTTGAATTTCTAATCTTTGTCAGCCTAAAAGCACCTACTACCATACATATGAGACCAAAATTCCTGTACCTATCCATTCCATATCTTATATATAGTTACATAACCTAGTGGGATGGGAAAAGAGGAAAGAAACAGAGAAAAGAAAAGAAAAAAAAAAAAAATGACAAGTCCTCCTGGGAACAACTCCATGCCCCTTGATAACATGATTTGTCATTGGAATTGCATACATCACAATGTGCTGCAGTGAGTAGAAATCTTCAAGCTGTTTTATTAAGTATATGCGTTCAAATTTTCAATTCAAATTTGAATGAAAATGATTAGGCCTTGGCGGATAAGGTCATGACAAGGCCACTCCAATGGGTTAGCATATTTTGGAATGAGGGAATAATAATGTTACCTGAAGGCACACTGGACTAGACATATATAGTTCTTCTGTTCTTTTTAATTTTCATGAAAGACTATATATATACAAAACATTGACCCATAAGCTCATGTTATGGCTACTAGACATCATCTGGTACTTGACTACATTGCCTGCAGAATGTTACTTTCACATTATTTTGTTGTCATCTTCCAATCTTTCAAGCTTCTCTTATCTCTTTAGAGTTTTCCCACCTTGAAGCAAAAAAATTTGAATTTAAAATCATATGTTTATGGAAAAGAAAATGATAATTATAATGAACTCTGTGATATAATAATAACATTAATTACGTTTCTTTCTGATATTGATGGCTAACTAGTAATCTTATGGCAAATTCTTTAACAGAATCATTAATGGTTAGCAGATGCGATTAAGAACCTTGGAGGTCTCGAGTTTAAATGATCTCTTTGTGAATTTGTTGATCATAGTTTTGATATGTTAATCAATCACTATCAATAGTTTAACTATCAGATACTGATTGCAATTAATGTAACTAAATATCCTAATGTTTGGCTCAAAGGAAAATATTTTGCGTACAATGAAATAATTCTGCAATCACATGGGGTTATGACTTATGATTAGTGTTGTTGTAATGCAGAAAATCTAAGGCTACTATTGATCAAGTCAAAAGACACAGGTAAAAGATGCATATAACATAACAGGACTTTGAAATTATTGGAAGCTTGATTTTTTTGAATATTGATTCAGCCAAAAAATACAAATATTGCCAGTTTCTGCATTTTCTGATATCTTTTTAACCACATGCATTTTCGAGTATGCAGGCAATGGGGTATGCCATTGGTTCAATCATGAACCATCTGCATCAGAGTTTCCAGTCCAACTTTGCTAAAATAATATATATGGACATCTTACCAAACAGACAACTTACTAGAATCTAGACAAAAAGTTGAGGGCAATCTCACATTATTCTTATCTTAACCATCCCCTCCCCATTCCTCTATGATCCAACCCCTAACCTTTTTCTGAATTTTGAGCCTGTTTGTTTTCTCTTGATATAACCCTTTTTTTCCCATTTTCTACTATTTCTTGTTCTACAAGAAACATTCCATCGGTAATCTCAGGGCATTTAAGTTAAACCCTTATCAGGCTAAAATTAGGCTCCATTTGGTAGATTGATGCTTTTTCTTTTTCTGCTAATTATGCTTAATATATATATCAGATGATATCAAAGCCTGCGCGCGGTAAAAGTAGATATATTAAGCAGCTACGGAGAGGGTTGTCTTTTGGTTAGGACACATTGATATAAATGCTGGTTTTTCTTACATTCATAATTCATCACTGTCAAAGGACAAATAGCAAATGTTCTCTGTCGGCAGCTGGCAATGCAGATGTGAAATACTAGCTCTCAATTGCCATAGTGGGTTCCATATTGCTGCAATTTGTTTTGTTTTGTAATTCAAGACTGGGAAATTTTGTTTTGGTCCACCATTTTTAACCATTAGTAGCCTTTTTGAATGATCTTCTAGTTCTTGATGTCATGAGTGCTGCATTCCTTTGATATATTTGTGTTTCTATTTTGGGTCCTTTTGCAAGGCACTAATTGGAACCTAAAATAAGACTAAAACCATAATACAATGATCCTATGATTTCAATTGTAATTTTGCAATCATCAAAGCTTTGATTGATTTATCTTTGCTGATAGTGTCTAAAATTAGCAGCATCTGAGAGACTGATTTGGGTGCTTGCTTTTGGATCTGCTTGGTTCTTGGCTGCATTTCCCTTATGATTAATAATTCATATACATATATATATACTGACAATAAGGAATAATGGAGAAAATTCATTTGCATTCAGATACATTGTTACAAAAGTATATAAATTATGTTAAGAATTTATGTATAAATGAAATGATAGTCAACTTGGAAAACTTGATGATATTATAGTAAAATGAAGGGTACTGATACAACCAGGGCCAGGGTAGCTGTGCACATGGGACAGCATTCTCACATGTGACCATATGCCAAATAGCCAAATACCCCAAAATTGATAGCCAAAATGGCTAAAGATAGAGCTCTAATTAATTAGCTACTCTTTTCTTTCCAATATGCAGCAAATATCTGCCATGTTCTCTGCTTGCTACTTGTGGGGGCTTTTTCTTGGATGAGGCTTTGAGTTATATGCAAATAATGCTTGGTTGCTAGGACACACTGCCCTCTAACCACATAAATTTGCAACCCCATTTGCTTTTAATGTTAGATTTTAGTGAATATGACCATTTTTAAAGTTTAATTTGACCATCACTTTTCCCCCTTATTACATAGTTCAAAACTTTTAATGAATTTTGATATTAATTAATCAACATTCGAGAATTTAGTTCAGTAATAGATGCATGAATCTCGAATTTTGTGAATAAAGAAAATTATTGTTGGAAAGAGTTTTTTCCCCTATAAGCAACTATCTCCTAAAAGTTTTTTCCATAGATTGAAGAAAATGGGTGAAAATACTTGGGAGGTCCATGTACTGCAACAAATGTTCAATATCATCACTGCACTCAAAAAGCAATCCAATTAGTCCATTTACTCACAAAGTTTTGGTCAATTTTGTGAGTATATTGACCAAATTGATCGCTTTTTGAGTGTATGGACGAAATTGAGCATTTTTGGACCTCCCAAGTCTTTCAATCGGAAAAAAAATGTAAATAGCTTCACCCATAAATGACTGTTCAAAATGGTAAGCCGTTTTTATTTCGGTAAAGATAATGAATATGCAAATTTGATTCAAAAAACGTAGTTATTGGAAGGTTTTAATCTTTCATATACTGCCTATCTGAAAGGAATTTGTAACATACTAATAAGGGGTGAGGATACCTTGGTTAAATTAAGAAAAAAGAAATTGTAAGTTCCAATTTCCAAATTGTACTGAAATTATTAGCTTTTATAAATATAGCAAAGTCATTCTTTTTTCTTTCTGACTACTCCTTTACACGTGTGGTAAAATACTAACTGTAATAACGAACAAACTCGAATTTAGGGAAGATGGGAAATTAATGAACATCCCCCACAAAAGAGTTGTCTTAGTTAGCCTCACATGGCAAATCTAAACTTTTAAGTTCTTGCATACCCCACTCCACTAAATGCTGTCCTTTTTTGAAACTATTTGTATTGTTTTACTTTGTATTTGAAAGTGACCCCAAAAATAAATTAAGGGAATCAAATTTGGGGGAGATAATCAAGCCATGTGAGCTTCTAAAAATTTGGTTCCATTTCAAATTTTATTCTCAATCACATATATTTACACTGTTTATTACTAATCAAAACTATGAGCTACCAAACCAAACAATTTAAAAACGCAATCTAAATGATATATGTGTCGATTTTGGATTGATCGAGATTTAATGTAATTACAGAATATTAAAGGATTCGTACATCAAACACACACTCTAAATCCATTCCAAACCATTTTATAGACAAATTTTATCTTTTAACTCTTTGATGTTTATATCAAATGAATATACATTTATCATTTGAAAAAGTTATTCATTATCCCAAAAAAGAAACGGACTCGGAGTCATTTTACATGAACCTTCTAAAAGTCTACACCTTTTCCAAATATTTAATTATATCTTGTAACCGAAATGGAAATTATATATATTTGTTTGACTGCTCCAATAGGTAGTAGGTACTCTTATTCAAAGAGTCGGTTTTTTTTTTTTTTTTTTTTTTTTTTTTTTTCTCAAAATCAGAAAAAAGAAAATACTAGTACGGACTAGAGGGGTTCATAATCATGGGGCAGGTCAGGTTGGGTTCGGGCCGAGTCCAAACTTTAAATCCACCCGTTTAGTAATTAAATATATATTATTTATTTATTTTGAATTCATTATTTATTATTTAAAATTATTTTTTTTTAGGAAAGAATCATTTTCATTTCTTGGTTTGGGATTACAAACGCACAGGAAGACCCGTACACCGCTACATGATTAGCACATCACTGCAACGCTAATCTATGAGCCAACAAATAAACTCAGTGAAATCTAATTACAATTCAAATAAATCTCTATGTTCATATATAAACTACCTACCTACCAAATACATAAATAAACAAATTACAAATAAACTCACATTCCGTGAGAGTTGAATCTAAGACCTCATGGTCTAGGTAGGCTGGAACTAAGAGTCCAGTACTCTACCACCAGGCCAAATATCCGATGGCAAAAAAAAATATATTATATTTATTATTTATTTAATAATATATATTATATATAAGATAGTAAAACTTAATTAACATATATATATTTTTATCAAAATAATTAATTTACATATCTAATAAATATTTTAATTAGTCAATTTAATTAAAAACAAATAAAATATTCTAATTATTTAAGTATACGGACCGGGCCGGACTCAGACCGGGTTTTTATGGTTAAGACCAATTCCGACCCATTTTGTAAGCGGGTCTAAAAATTTTGTCCAAACCCGTCCAACAGGCTTCAAATTTTTGTCCAAGTCTTTCCAAATATCGGGCGGGTTTACGGGTTTGGGCGGATAGCCCGGCCCTTGAACAGGGACAAAAGAGTAAAAATATTTAGTATTTAAAATTAGGGTTTATATATGATACACCGGCGGTGGAGTTTAGCAGACTACACAAGCGGGTCCTGAAGGGTGACATGTGTCCCTTAGGGACTAGATTGAAATATTTAAAACTTAAATAATTCAAAAAATAGACATGTGTCAACTCCACAACCCGCTTGTGGAGTTCAAAATTTACACCGCCGGTATATCATATAATCACCCTTAAAATTATTATTCTCTTGTAAAATGCGTTTAATCACTATAAAGTGGTTAACATGACGGTGTTGCTACTTGCTAGCTAGCACTACTCTATAACTAGTTTATTTATTTTTTATTATACACTAATACACAAGACCGAGACGTACGTTTTTTTCATATGTTTTCCCTACAATCATGCCGCCATAAGATTGGAACCTTTTAAGAGATTTGGATATTCTCTTAAAGGAACCAATACTATAGTAATTAAGAACTTCAAATCTTTTTCTTTTGG
>AWWV01006683.1:0-17299 GCA_001974805.1 Corchorus capsularis
TTGATGGGTTGTAAATTTTGTGGCAGAAATATGTTGGTATGTCATGCACAATGCATGCTTACGATGAGCAATTTATGTTACGTCTATATATGAGAAAAGTAGATCATGACGAATTGAAAATTTATGGCCTTTAATGGACCACTAATAATATTATACCATATCCATATTCTTCATCATCAGTACTCGAGTATTTTGCATGAAAGAAATGTTGAATCATAGTAACTTTTATCTTAGATTATATATATAGTTCCACGAATCATGAAAAGTACTATTGATATATTTTCTTCTTTCGTTTTTTAGTACCTAACTAAAGTTAATGAATTTGATAACGAGAGAAGTGCAACCACGCCTATATATATTAATTCCAAATTTCCAACTAGGAAATAATCTTTTTTGGTTATCATAGCCTAAGCCTGCAGGACCAGTATCATTCATATATTACGAGTTTAAAGTTTATTCTAAGTTCAACAAATATTTTTTTAAAAATTAGTATGAAATCATTAGATTCATCCAGATGATAGACCGTCTCTACCTTGGTAAGAATCAGAACACAAGTTCGATCTATTCATGCCTTGTTTTTTATAATAAATTTTCAAATATATATACATCTAACCTGTTGAGTTGGTTCTTGGGGTAGGAATTAGGATATCACCTACCACCTACAACCTCAATAAAATATTTTGTGAGGGCGGGTGTGCAATGGTGTCAAGTGTAAATTTCTCCAAAACTTTGTTTGATTAATTTGTTTTATTGATGATTGGTGATGAGAATGTCAAACATCTATTAATAGTGGGCATTCATTCAATTCAAGCCCCAAAATTCCAAATGAAACACCTTAATATTATGATTGGCACTAAATATGTCAAATGGAATGGAGCCACACAAAACATGAAAACATTTGATTTCCGTTAATGGCTTTAATGAACATAAACACAAAGGGAAGAGAACAACAATAAAAGCAATACTGTCCATTTTAAGGTCTGGCCAATCCTGCTGGCTGCCTTGGTTTGGTTTGAGTTTTGAGTAGTAAAAGCAGGCCATAAGCTGCGGCTTAGAACGAGGGAAAAAGAAACACAGAAGCCAGGGGATTTGCAGAATACAAGAAAAAAAAAATTAAAAAAACAAAGAATATACATATCTTCAGAAATGGTGAGCCTCATTTGACTTTGCACATTTAATATAGCAACTGGGCACGAATGAACAACATAACTTAATTTCAGGCTTGTGTCAGTTCATGTATAAATAGTACTAATACTATAATTAGAGAAGTACTCTTGAAAGTTTTTCAATAAATCAAGGATAAAAATAAACAATACTATATGTGTTTTCAGATTCTTAGAAAGGAAGAAAATCAGTAAGAAAAGAAGATGGTTTAATTTAATGGATTGGGATTTTTAACCATGGGTTAAGATCTTATCAATGAAACTAGAGTTCAACATTCTATCAGTAGGTAATGCGTACGTTATTACGATTAGGATATATAGTCACATAGCAGCTATTTTCTAATTACTAACATGTTCATGTAATAATTTCCGGCTGAATAAATACCTAAGAAAAAAAAAATAAAAACACATTGTCAGAATAATATTTTCCTGTCTTGTAACTGTCTCTTAACTTCAAAAAAGAAATGGTTAAAGAATGACATCCCAGAGAAAGCTTTGGTGGGAAAAGAATGGGGGAGTTAAGTTTGAATTGAAACTGACCTTATTATATTATTAATTATTATTATTATTATTATTATTATGGTAATTGTTGAATTGAATTGAAAGCCTTAATAAGGTATACAGCCAGGCTTGAATTTAATTATACATGGTATGTAGATCTCAATGATAACGCGTCAAATGATTAAAAATTAATCCCATCATAATTCCATGACAGGAAAAGAAACTTCTTAGTAATTGGTAAAATGAGAAGACAAGTTTGAAAAAAAAAAAAAAACCCAAAAACAGGAAAACTTTTTTCCTGTGAAATGATCTGCAGTTTGGCTGTTACCTAGTTGTCATGTCTAAATAATAATTTGGATTTTTTTTTGCTCACTGTTCATCAGATTCAGATGAAGCAGCAGTCACATGTCAAAGCTGGATTGGTCCAATAATCTTTTATTTAATTTTTTTAAAAGATCTTTCCATGTTGACTAAGATTGGTTGTATCCAATCTCTAATTACTCAATTAAGAAAGATTATAATATAATTAATTAATTTTGGATTTGGATCTTCAATTTCTAACCATGATGATTGAAGCAAGGCAAAGTTAACAGAAAACACTCTTTCTCCTCCTTTATTTAGTACTTCACTGGAAGCATATGAAAGTTATTTCCTTTTCTCTTTCTCTTTCACTTTCTCTCTTTCTCTATATACCAACAATATATTGGCAATTGGCATCATGCTTTTGACTTGAAAAATCTCATTTTTCTAATTTGTCAGCTTTGAAGCAATCAATCCCCTGCTTCTCAATTTCTGGATTCTGTTTTCCACTCTGTTTTCCAAGGATCCAGCTTTCAGTGGAAAAGTACTCAAAAACATATAAAAAGCTGACATTTTTCTTGGTTTCATTATCTACCTTTCACATCTATGTTGCTTTCCAAATCCCAGAATTGAAAACCCATTTCAGGATTTTTCTTCTTTTTCAAATATTTGATCAGGGTTGGTCTGAAAAGTTGAATATATAAATTGATCTGTCTTCTCTGTTTTTTGCTCTGGAAAAAGAAAATGGCTCCTCCAAGTTCAGTTGTGGTCACAATTGAGAAGCCCAATGGCTTTTCTTTAGTTGAGATCAATGGCTCGGAATCATCGTTACTTCTTGAGAAACAGAAGCAAGTTAGTCCAAAGCAGTTTACTTGGTTTCTTCTTCTCAAAGCTCACAGAGTTGTTGCTTGCATTTCATGGCTGGCAATGGCTTTCAAAACCATGCTTTCATCCGTCAAGAAAAGGATTTCAGTATCTGATGTGAGTGAAGAAGAGGCTAAAAGCAAAAGATTGTATAGATTTATCAAAGCCTTCCTTGTTATTTCCATAGTAGCTTTGGTGATAGAAATTGTTGCCCATTTCAAGAAATGGAATTTGAACCTAATTCAGCCATGGGAGGTTCAAGGTCTTGTGCAATGGTCTTATATGGCTTGGTTGTCATTTAGAGTTGATTATATTGCTCCTGTTGTGTTAACCATGTCAAAATTCTGCACTGTTCTATTCTTGATTCAATCCCTTGATCGGCTTGTTCTTTGTCTGGGTTGTTTCTGGATTAAATACAAGAAGTTGAAGCCCCGGATCGATGAAGAGGCTTATGACATTGAGGATCCCTCAAGTTTTCCTATGGTTCTTGTTCAGATTCCTATGTGCAACGAAAGAGAGGTGAGAATTACCATCAAAACTTTGCTCTTTTTGTTCTTTATTATATCTCTTTGTTTTCTGTAGCCAATCCAAGTACCAATGTTGCAGAAGATTTGGAAAAGTTATTGTTTATCTGATTCTTACACAATTCAACTATATTTTTACGGTTTTAAGCTTCAAATCTTGTTTTTACTATTTGTTTATCATGGTGGACAGTCTTTTCTTGCTTTTGGAACAAAAAAAAAGCAAAGCACTTTTTTCCTTTTTTTTTTTTTTTTCTTTTTCCTGTTCTAGTCTTGAAGACAATAGCAACTTCATGGGAAATCTAATTGTTGAGATTTTATACAATTTTGTTTCTGGATATGTAGGTGTATGCACAATCAATTGCAGCAGTCTGTCAGCTTGATTGGCCAAAAGACAGGATTCTAATTCAAGTTCTAGATGACTCAGATGATGGAAATCTACAATCATTGATTAAAGATGAAGTTTCCTTGTGGCGTGAGAAAGGAGTAAACATAATCTACAGGCATCGGTTAATCAGAACAGGATACAAAGCTGGAAATCTTAAATCAGCCATGTCTTGTGAATATGTCAAGGACTATGAATTTGTTGCTATATTTGATGCAGACTTCCAGCCTAACCCAGATTTCCTCAAACAAACTGTTCCTCACTTCAAGGTACTTATATTAAATAAATCCAATGGAAAGAAATGAACTCAAGTTCCATTTTTTATGTCAATAGTCACTCAAAACAATCTTGGTCTTTATTGCAGGGAGATCCTCAGCTTGGTCTTGTTCAGGCTCGTTGGTCGTTTGTGAATAAGGATGAGAATTTGCTTACAAGGCTCCAAAACGTCAATCTGTGCTTCCATTTTGAAGTGGAGCAGCAAGTGAATGGTTATTTCATCAATTTCTTTGGATTCAATGGGACTGCAGGTGTGTGGAGAATTAAGGCTTTGGAGGAATCAGGAGGTTGGCTCGAGAGAACAACCGTGGAAGACATGGACATTGCAGTCCGAGCACACTTAAATGGATGGAAATTTATCTTTGTCAATGATGTAAAAGTGCTCTGTGAGTTGCCTGAGTCTTATGAAGCCTACAAGAAACAGCAACACCGTTGGCATTCGGGTCCAATGCAGCTATTTCGCTTATGTCTCCCTGCCATCATTTCTTCCAAGGTGAGGCTCTTTTCCATTTCTAGTATGAGTAAATCTGATCTATCTGAATCTGTTGCAAGTACATTTAGTTGACTAATTGATATGTTTGGCATGTTGCAGATATCGATATTGAAGAAGGCCAACTTGATATTTCTTTTCTTTCTTTTGAGGAAACTCATACTTCCATTTTACTCCTTCACCTTGTTCTGTATTATACTTCCATTGACCATGTTCATTCCCGAGGCTGAACTACCCCTTTGGGTAATTTGTTATATCCCCATCTTCATGTCATTCCTCAATATCCTACCGGCTCCAAAATCCTTCCCTTTCTTAGTCCCTTACCTTCTCTTTGAAAACACAATGTCTGTCACCAAATTCAATGCCATGATATCAGGACTATTTCAGCTCGGAAGTGCTTATGAATGGGTAGTAACCAAGAAAACAGGTCGATCATCCGAATCTGATTTACTTGCCTTGGCAGAGAGGGAATCGAAATCTTCCAACGAGGAAAAAATCCACAGGAGGCATTCTGAGTCTGGTTTGGAGATGTTAGAAAAACTCAAGCAACAAGAAGTTACCCCTGTAAAGAAGAAGAAGAATAAACTGTATAGGAAAGAGCTTGCACTTGCTTTTCTTCTACTCACTGCAGCTGCAAGAAGTCTATTATCTGCCCATGGAGTTCATTTCTACTTCTTGTTGTTTCAAGGCTTGACTTTTCTAGCAGTTGGCTTGGATTTGATTGGTGAGCAGATAAGTTAAAATGGAGGAACCTTCCTAGTTTTTTGAAGTTAAATTGTTCTTTTTAGTGCATATACAGAGTTTGGACTGATTTCCAGCTCTATATACCAATTTGGCTTGATAAGAGCTGGATGTCAACACAGATAGAAAAAACTGCTATCTGAACTATTAGGTAAGGATTACTAAGAGATAAAGACTTGATGAGTTTATTGTATACTCCTATAAGTAATATGTGTATTATTAATAAGAATTCAATATAAAAATGTTTCATTTTGGTATCCTTTATATAACTTTGAAAAGAAAATAAAACAAGATGGTGCTCATATCACTTGGAGCATTCAAAACTGCAAAAATTTGTCTCAGAAGAAGCCTACCTGCGAAAATTTCCAAACTGGTCATTTGGCTGAATTAGAATCATGAAGGTTGTTCTGAATTCCCAATATGGCCTCAGTTTCTGCACCAATTTATGTCTGCATATGGTAACAAATTCGGCATGTAATCTTTTAGAAGCCGGTTAGTCAAAACCCAAAACAGAACACCTTGCAAGGAAAAAAGATGATAACTTGATGTTAGATTACATGATCCTCAAAGAGACAAGATGGTGGATGAAAAGTACAACATCTAGCTAGAACAGACTTAAATTCATGTTCAGGTATAATGGGACAATGTTCTGGTCTAATTAAGGCAGACTTTTCTTGGCAGAAAGCAAATGCTTTCACCTTTCTCTTTATGTAAAGACAGACAATTCTACCTCAATGGATACTTGACTCTCCACTGTTGTGTCTGCATAAAATTTTGCTGCAGCCTGCAATCAAAGTCAGATTTGATCAAATGACATTTCATACCTATTAACTTACTTATGTTTGTTTGGTTATCCAAACATCTCCTCATCAATGAAAAAATTCTGAAAGAATTTGTCATGTTTGCATTAATAGCAACATTAGGTAACTTAGCTAGAGGTTCCTATTTAATGTTAAAGACAACATGATTTCAAAAAAATGTTATAGATAACAATTACAATCTTCTGTTAGGAGTTACAATGCTTCAAAGGTCAAAATCAAATGACTCAAATCAGGAACATAGAAAATATTTATCTTTCATCTGATAAAATCCCTATCACAGGAAAAACATCTAATAGTATTTGACATAAAAATTTGCAAATTTAACCGAGATTGGTTGGTTCAAGTGATTCAACACTTGTTATCCTTAAGTAAGGTCTCGAATTTGAGCCTTGTACATCTCAAACTCCAAATAGCATACGTTTGAAGGAATTTTAAGATTCTTATACTATTTGTCTACTTCGTTTCCAAATGGAAAGTTGTCAAGGATAAAACAATGTGCAATATTCTTGGTGTAATATATATATTGCAATTTGCAATATGTTCAATTGCTTCGTCTTTTCTCTTTACAATTTATTATATACTTTCTTAGCATGTTATGGAATGGCAAAACTTCGTCTCACACTAACCACCAACTAAAAAGTCAAATTTCGGATAGGCACAGCCGGTGAAGCTACTCACAATCCTTTGAAATGTTCAAACTTGAAACAATGAGCACCAAGAATAACGCGTTCCATACCATTGACTTGACATCTATCAATGCATGCCATTGGAAAGTCAACTAGCATTGTCTCTTTTTGAGCTAAAATCAATTGCATCCCTCTCCATTTCTGTTCCTCTTCCATGGTTTGAGTTTTGACAGAAATGGGAAAGCTTAGCCATAATCTCCATATCCAACACTTCAGCCATCCTCATCTGCTAGAATTAACCAACCAGACTCTTAACATTTCCCCATGTTCAGCCTGCAATCTCCAACCCTCTGGATGGATGTACACTTGCAAGCCTTGTAACTTCTCCCTGCACACTTCCTGCAGCCAACTGCCTCAACTCATCACCCATCCGGCGCACCCTGGCCACTCTCTGACTCTCCTCCCGACCCCTGCCTACCCAGTAGGGTTTTTCAGTTGTGATGCATGTGGTCAACGAGGCCATGGGTTCAGCTACCATTGCAGCCAGTGTGATTTTGATATCCACTCCGTTTGTGCTTCCAAGCCGCTTTCTCTCGTCCATCAGTCTCATCCTTGCCAGCTTCAGCTCTTCTTTTACCCTCCTTATCAAACCAAAGGCTTCTCTTGTGACGTCTGTCATCAGATTGGTGGATCAAACCATTGGCTATACCGCTGCAGCGTATGCAGTTTTGATGTCCATTTGAGTTGTGCAACTACTGCAGCAACATATAATACAAACACAACTAGACAGGTAAACCCCCAGTTTCAGGTTCAGCCAATGAATCAATTTCCAGGAGCATCCAATTTGCAGTATGGGAATGTGCCTGTACAGATGAACACTCCATATCCAGTACAGATGAGCAGTCAATATCCAGTACAGATGAACACTCAATATCCGGTACAGATGAACAATCGATATCCTGCACAGATGAACAATCAATGTTACATGCAGCAGCAGCAGCAGCAGAACCAAAACAATGGAAATCCTTTGGTGGATGCTGCTATTCAGGGATTTGTGGAAGGAGCAGCTCAACAAGCTGGACAGGATTTTATGCAGAGTTTGACAGGTAATGATTCCAATAATGGTGACAATGGTGGTGGTGATGATGGTGGCAATGGTGGCAACAGTGGGATACTGAATATTGGATTGGGTCTTCTCTTTTGAGTGGCATGTTTGGTTTGGTGTTTCCTGGTTAATGTTTGTAAAAATTTGGATGATCAGGAATTCAGGAAGGGTAAATTACAGCCATCAACTGGTGCAATTGCCAATTGGTTTGTTGAAGGAAAACAGGTGAAGAAATAATAGAATAATGAGAGTTGAACTGGTATTTCTTTGGTTCTCCATTGACTTTTTTGTGCCATAAGGCCATGTTTACAGGTTATGAAGGCTTTTGTTTAATGTGAAAGACAACTTTGTTTATTGTAATGCTCTGCTAATGGTTTTCTTTCTATTCCTAAATTAAACTGTGTTTCTACCTGGAGTGCAATGGCCATAAGCCAAGTGAACTTGATTAATATGAAGACTTTTATTAGTGTTTTACTTTCTGTACACTGTTTGCAATTAGTTCATTATTCCTTTTTCTTTTTTACAATGAATTAGTTCATTATTTTAACACAACAATGGGTTGAACTTCAAATCTAATATACTATGATCAAATTTTATTTTAATTAAAGATTATAATTAATGTATGGATAAGACTATAACAATAGGCAAGAAAACGGCTAGAGCACCCATGTTGAATGGTATTTCTATTTTGGCCCATAAAGAGAACCAAGATTTTGTATGCACAAGGCAGCGAGCAAAAGCCAGAAACTAAAGGTAGGCAATAAGGCATGCAAATCTGCCAATTTCAACTTACAAGACCACAATTTAGCCCAATTTAAACAGTGAAAATTCACATATTCTTGGAAGGGTTGCCAGTGAATAATTCACATTTTCATTATAAACATGAACAAAATTTAACACCAAGGATGATTTCATTTAATGCTGCCTAAGCAAACAGCTTAACAGAAAAGTTGAAAATGATGTTCTAATAGCATTGTTAGTCATCATAAGAACTACTTTAGTCAATATGTAGCACATGTAAAGTCTCACATGCTTTTACCAGCTAATGAACAAAAACATGTCAATGCAGGCAAGGGCAGTGACATATATGCTAGTGAGCCAGTTAAAACTTAGAATCTACGCATCTTCCATGGCGTAATGTTGCCCAAGCTTCAGCTTTACTACATGACCCAATTCTCTTGTACTTGACCATCTGCAAGTGCAACAAAACCCATCTATTATGACAATACCAAGAGCTCCAAGACTAAAGTATCACAAACTCTCAAAAGCCACAAATAAGAAGTTCATAAAGTAATTAACAGAGTTTGAAAACCCTTACTCATATGAGATGAACAGCTTGGTTTGCCAGAGCATCAGCTTCAGAGTTCAATTCCTTCAAAATAAACAATGTATTATTTCAGATTTAACCCATTTGCAACCCAAGAGAATTCAAGTTGACAATAAAACAAAAAGAATTCCAAAGTTGTTTAAACATAAACACAACAATAGTTTTTGAAAGAATCTGAAATTGTGATACATAGAGTTTCATATGCAGTAAGGTAACATAAATGGCTACAATTGATATGAATGCAAACTCTAGTTATTACAGACGAATTACTAGAATTGATGCTATTGAAGAAGTAAGCAAAAGATCATAAAAGAATCCTTTATTCATCATACATCCTCATGATATTCTTATTGTTCCATCATAATTTATAATAACTAATCTAAAACCAGCAATAATATTATATAGATCATGGTAAGGAAAGCCTGTACCCTGTCAATGTGATTGATGTGGAATGAGATAAACTTATCCTTAAGCTCCCTGGCTTCTTTATTCAACTCAACCAAATTCTGACTTTTGATTTTCCACAGACCCTGAACCTACTTCATGAGGAAGTTCAAATGAATGAGATGAACCAAGGTAGAAAATAATGAACACAGAGAATATGATAAACTAGTAAAAAGCAATAAAACTCTCAACCTGCATACAGACAAGGTTAGAGTCTCCTTTAACTCGAATGTGCTTGAAGCCCTTTTGAAGAGCATACTTCATTCCCAGAATGGCAGCTCGATATTCAGCCACATTGTTTGTGGCAATGCCAACGCCTTCACACAATCGACAGATCTGATATATTTTAAGGTTAGATACAGCTAGGCCAAGAAGGATTCATAAACTAAAATAGTTGCATATAATTTAAGTGACAGCAGACCACTCTTCCATCTGCAGTGCGTAAAATAGCTCCTGCACCAGCTGGTCCTGGATTTCCTTTAGAGGCACCATCAAACTCAACAATACAGGATTGCTAGGCATTGACATAAATCACATTCTTAGTCAAACTAACAGTATAAAGAATGCCATAGTATTCTAGATATGCTCTTAATTATGGTGTTTGTTGAGCTGTTGGTGCTGATTGTGGTATAAGACTATAAGTGAAAGACATTTTAGTTTTATAATAATAACTCACCGAATCAGAGATCATCATCTGAGTTTCAATCTGATTAGTCATGTTTCTATGTTTCAAATGTGAGGTTGCTAGAACCAGCTCCTGCAATAACAGAGAAAAGCCTGTCAACTTAGTAAACATTGAGACATTGTTCTGCAAATGATTTAATTGTCTATCAGATGTTCAAGAGACAGCAAAAAATACCCAACTATCATACTAGTAATAACCGTTATTATTATACATGTTCATTTAAAAGACACAATCTGATGAAACTTACAACTATTAGAAGTCCACAAGTAAGAGAAACTTCAAACTTCTCAAGTTGATATGAGCATCTAGAAATTGCAACATGTTTGCACATAATATCTGACCCAAATGTTGCATGCATGAGTTACTTTATCACAATTTTAATATTTCAAACTTTCAACAAATAACCTTGCCAAGTACCTGGTGCAACCTATTTGGTGAAGGATCCCTGTTGGATGTAGTTCCTCCATAAGATGGTTGCTGAAAGCAAATAAGCATTCTTAATGAGCCTTTCCCTTTCTTACGGAACCACTTAAGCCAAGTGAGAACAAAAAGACATAGCACGCATTCATAACATACATA
The DNA here is from genome assembly GCA_001974805.1 of Corchorus capsularis. Classification (NCBI taxonomy): domain Eukaryota; kingdom Viridiplantae; phylum Streptophyta; class Magnoliopsida; order Malvales; family Malvaceae; genus Corchorus; species Corchorus capsularis. The sequence continues at coordinate 10,829 of AWWV01006683.1, forward strand.
TATATACAGATACAGTTGCAAAAGCAGACAGTAAACATTGAAAATTCAAATGAATCAAAAGGGGGAAAAGCATCAACCTGAGGAAGGCAAGGACAAAGTTTGCCAAAAGTGCTATCATTAACATCAGAGGCACTGATAGAATAGGCAGCATTTTTGAGTCCAAGAGAATCAAGGTGGCTCTCAGCTTCCCTCGATAAACCATATCCTTTATATATAATAAAGGGAATACAATGTCCCTATAAAAATAAAAGATGAAAAGTAATCAAATTTCAACTATTCGAAGCACATATTTTTGAATGATTACAATTTTAACTGCATTCAGGAACAGTTATTTAAGAAAAAAAGAAACACAAAAAAAGGTTTTAAAATTTGAATGCAAATGTAATTAAGCCTTTTTTTTTCCATTGATTTCATTAAGATAAAACATACCCAGAATCGAAAATGTAAAACTTGACATTAAAAAAACCCTTAAAATCTTTATTTTTTTAAAAAAAATACTTGCTGGAATGTTAAGAAGAAGAAGGAAAAACGGGATTTGAAGATTCTTTTTACCCCTTTCACATCTCTATGAACATCACTTAAACTTCTGTATACGCCAATAACATCTCCCTTCTTTATCATATAGAAAGCATCTTTCTCTTCCGCCATTGATGATGAATAACAACTGTAAATTCTGAAGAGTTTGGAAGGGTAAATGAGATGAGAACTGAGAAGCCTTGTAGTAGAAAAGTTTTGAAATTTGAATCGAGAACTAGTGGGTCTTTTCAGTTTTCAAGTCAGGGTTTCAAAAAAGTTTCTCAGAGAGAGACAGACAGTTATTGAAGAGACAAGGCGACGTGACCAGACTTAAAAGGGCAGTGAGGAGCATTTGTGATGGTGGTAGAGTAATGAAATTTTAGTTCCAGTAACTCGGGTTAGAGTTTGATGCCTATTAGCTTCAAGTATATAAAAAGGGTAATTAGGAATTTTTGCCCTATGCTTTTGGGCTTTGGCGGGAAACAGGAAAACAAAAGAAAGAGAGAAATGGGCCCTTAAATGATTTATTATTATGGACCTAATTTCAAGAAATGGAGTTCTTTTTTATTTTAAAGATTATTATATAATTAATTGCTCCCTCCTATTCAAAATAATTGAAACACTAGAAATATTACACAGACCAAGGTAATGATTAGTTGATCTTAAATTCTGGATTGCTAAACACCGCCCCATTTTTGACGTTTTTTTCCGCTTTTGCTCTTTGCTTCATTTTCTAATCTTGAAACTATCATGAACGTAGAATAGCGTTAACGTGTTGTATTTTGATGACGATTTAAGAAAAATGAACGATAATGTGCCGTATTTTGATGACGATTTCAGAAAAATGCAATTTTTGACGAAATTTAGGACTGATGACCCGTGCCGTCCGAAGAGGGCGGCTTACCGTGGCGAAACCGCCCTCATGGGGCGGCTTCACCATGGGCAGGCCGCCCCACTGGGGCGGCTTAGCCAGGGCAGGCCGTCCCGGTGGGGCGGCTCGGCTATTTTTTTTTAAAAAATAATTATTATTTAAAAAAAATTTTGGTCTAGCCGCCCCACCGGTGCCGTCCCCCTGGGGCGGCTGAGCCATGGCCAAGTCGCCCTCTTGGGGCGGCACTACCATGGCCAGGCCGCCTCCCTGGGGCGGCCCTACCATGGATAGACCGCCCCCCTAGGGCGGCACCGGTACTAAACCCTTTTTTTTAAAAAAAAATAGCTAAGGTCAAAGGGCAAAAGTGTAAAAAATGGGACGGTGAATAGCAAAAATATAACGTTACTTAGCAACCCCCTAAAAATTCCAAGTGATTTTGAGACTTTTGTTAATGAATTAAACATTGTTTTTTACATGTCATTAACAATAAAAGAACAGTCGAGTGTTTTTTTATCAATCATTCTAAGTTTTTTTTTCCTATTTTTTTAATATTATTTTGTGCAAAACTGTTTACAATCCCATTTTTTTGGAAAGGGTCATATAGTAAATTTTATCAACAAAGATTCTTAAACATTAGCAAGGTATTGAACTCATTATATGTCAAGAAGTTATTGAATAGAAGATAGCATATTGAATCATGAAAGCTTGCATGTTATGCAAAAAATTATATGCATGAGATATAATAGCATGCTTCAAAAGAGTGTAAAAAATGTTTAAACATTTTACAGGCGCAAGTGTCTAATCCATAACATATATGAAAATAAGTCATAGAGGAAAGAAAAATAAATGTTTAACAAAGATAGCAACAAAACAACAATATTATCAATAAGTTTGAAAATTCTATCACCCCATTTGGGATCAAAAAGCTGATGCAAGAGATTTCGTCAAAAAAACAGGAACAGGATAGATTTGGAATGGCAGCAACTGTGAATGAAAATTCAGCATCTGACCCTAAATATTAGCAAGATAGAATTTTGTAAGTGATAGAGCATTGTAAAAGAAGAAGCAAAATACATATACACGAGTGAGTAAAACAAAGACTTGCCTGTAGCTTACTGGAGACATACTAAGCTGTGAGAATATTGAATCGGATAAGATTAACGCTATGCTCAACTTCTTCTAAAGATATATGCTCAGGGTCTGAAAAGATCCAGACCCCACCAGAAGCCCACATAGGTGAAAGAAAATTAATCTCTAGATGTCCCAGTTCAGCTGCTAGGCTTTCTGCCCCATCCACTCCATCCCTAGTCTCGGTGATGATTATCAGCCTTGGAGATCCATCCCTTATCAAGCACCTTAGATGAAACTGAAACCCCGGAAGGCTTGCTCCCTGTCCACACCATGCCGTAAGACACTATTAACCTCAAGAGTTATCCTGACTTGCAACTGCAGGATATCATTCGCAGTGACCAGGTACACAATCTTCTGGGTGCTGCTGTATCGACATGTATTGACAAGCTCATTGATGAGGTTGACACGATCAGGAACAGGATTGGCAGTGTCCATGGCAAGTGATGGGTAGATAGGGTTGAAGACACTGTACTTACACATTTTGTTGATGAATGAGGGATCTCGAAGCATATGAAAGATCTGATAAGGGCGAGGAATATCTGAAGGATTTAACCGCAGCCATTGGAAAACATTTGGATCATTCCCAATCATCCTTGCATTTTTTATGTAGTAGTAGCCGATTAAAACCTTTGCTATTTCTTTTTTGTCTGGGTCCATCAGATGCTCAATGGCAACACTATTTGGTTTATTTGGGAACCTCAGTAGTAATAGATCCTCCAATGTGCAGATCAGTTCCCTCGCAGCTGGCATCAGATCTCCAAAAGCAACGGGGTATTCAAGGAGGTTAACCTGGTAAAGAAATTATTAATTAGCATGATACTGAACTACATTTAAAAATATGACGAATGTAGACAAATAGATCAAATGGTGCATACCTGAAAATTCAATAAGGATCCCATCATAAAAAGGTAGGCAGCTGACTTATTTGTGGCACAACCAAATGTTTCTGCCATGAAAGGAAATATAAAAATTACTACCAATACTAAAGAAAGAATAAATTTAGGAAGCTTTAGAAAAAAAGAAAAAAAAAGGTACAATTATGATCACACTTTCTTTTTCAAGGACTAACATTCAGAAAAACAGTCAAAAAATTAGTTTTAAAAAGTAGACAATCCAACCTGTAAAATCAGGCTCCTCAATTGGTGTTTTACTAATGCCAAACTCAAGTTAAGGTTAATAATGGATATTGATAGTAACATTTTTTTTCTCTTTATCAACAAAATCATATTCATCTCACTAATTCCCACAACTGTAGTGAGTTCAAAACAGTTCACACAGATTTCTCTTACCAAGTCTATATATAATAAAATTGTTTTCACAATAATTATCTTAAGCTGGTCTATACCACAAAACCACTCACAGATGATGGGCATTTAAATAACTATAGAGGTGGAGACCAAAATTATTAACTACTGCAACAAACCCCTGAGAATAAGATTCTAAAACTGAAAGGGAAGAGATAAACAATGGACACAGAATTCAGAGAACAGCAAAGGGGCTTCCTATATGAAAATTATGAGATGTTTGAAATTCTTTTGAGCTCTTGTCAAAACGAAAAAGTACGGAAATAAATTCAGCCACTGCTTATGAATAAATATTTCACAATTTTCGAGATCAGGGTATGCGAAGAGTTTTGGTTGGAATACAAAGAGTTTCCTGAATACGGTTGTCTCTGTGTAATGCTGAAGAATGAACTGAAAAGGTTCCTCTCTCTTTTAATGTTTGAAGAAACTGATACAATTTATTGCCAAAAAAAAAAAAAACCTGATACAATTAGACCCTGGGCTTTAGGTAAAAGATAACTCATCATAAATTTTTAACCGGCTGTTTTTAAAAGATGCAAATGTTTCATGGGCCCAAAATATTTAGAATACCAATATGGGCATGAGTTTTTGATTTGAGACAGTGGGCTTGAGGACCATATTGTGGGCCTTACATTTTTTCCATGATCCAGAGCGGGACTTCTTTTTTGGATGGATATCAAATCACTTTTTTTTTTCTCTAATTTGCATTAAAATGAATGGATAGCTAAAAATAGTATATTAATTTTTTCTAATCGGCAAAAAATGTTTATTATTTACAAAAAATGCTTTAAGTATAAATGTAAGTGTTTATGGGCTCAAAAGTTGAGGGTACAATGGATGCAGCAGGGAGAGAGGAACACCCGTTTTTTCCATCTCTCTACTATTTGTCAGCAGCGCAGGAATAAGGTTTCTATGTTGAAAACTGATGCTGGGGATTGGGTTATGGAAGGTAATGATTTACGAGAACTTGTCCTTAATTACTACAAGGAGTTGTATGATGTTGATTCTGTTGAGAGGACTCCTTTAGCTCTGTTACAGCATCCTGTAATAACTAGCAATAGTATTCCCTGCGCTTCTTAAAGAAATTACTCTAGGAGAAGTTTTTAATGCTTTGTTTCAAATGAAGCCGTGGAAAGCACCTGGGGTTGATGGGTTTCAGGCAGGTTTCTATCAGGAATGTTGAGCTTCGATTGGACCTTTTTTAACTTCTCTTGTTCAATCTGCTTTTGAGACAGATGCTTTTAATCCAAATTGAATCAGACTTTACTTGTGCTTATTCCGAAAATTGTGAGACCTGAATATGTTAAACAATTCCGGCCAATAAGCCTTTGTACGGTTGCTTATAAACTAATTACAAAAGTCTTAGTAAACAGGTTGCGACCTTTGCTTGATGATCTTGTTGCTCCTTTTCAAGCCAGTTTTATACCGAGGAGACAGGCTGCTGATAATATTTTCATAGCTCAAGAGGTTATTCATATTGTTCGTAGGTCAAAAAGTAAGAATGGTTTGATGGCAATTAAGATTGATTTGGAAAAGGCTTATGATAGAGTTAGTTGGGCTTTCTTGAGAGAGACTCTAGAGGTTTTTGGCTTCCCTCAGCGCTGGATTTCTCTTATCATGTTTTGTGTGGAGAGTGCTTCAATGTCAATCTTGTGGAATGGTGAGAAAACGGATGAGTTTCTGCCGAGAAGAGGTTTGCGGCAAGGTGATTCTATCTCCCCTTACCTCTTTTGTGTTATGTATGGAAAGGCTAGGACATTTGATTTCGGAAGCTGTCAGCAATGGCTCTCGGAAGCCGGTTATTTTGGGAAGAGGAGGGCTTCGGATTTCCCACTTGTTCTTTGCTGATGATCTTTTTCTTTTTGGTAGAGCTTCAGAAGCTCAGGCCAGAGTTATCCGTGGGGTACTTGATAAGTTTTGTTCGGCGTCAGGTGCTAAAGTGAGTACTTGAAAAATCTAAAAGGTTCATTTCACCACTATGTTTCTCGTAGGCATAAGCGAAGATGTGTATGACCTTTGGTATTGGTGCTACGAATGACTTAGGAAAGTACTTGGGTGTACCGTTGATTCATGGGAGAGTTGTTAAGGGTACTTTCAGGGAGTTGGTTGATAAAGTTACAGCCCGAGTCTCTGGATGGAAGGCTAAAACTCTAAGCTTGGCTGGTCGTGCAACTTTGATTGGGTCAGTCTCTTCTTCTATTCCTACTTATTCCATGTTAACTAATAGATTGCCGACATGTATCCTTGATGCTTTGGATAAGGTTAATAGACGTTTCCTATGGGGTGGAAGTGAGAATAAGCGCCATATGCATTTGGTCAGCTGGGATACTGTTTGTAAACCGAAACGTTTAGGTGGGTTGGGTTTACGAAACATGGAAATACATAATAGGGTTTTGATGCAAAAGACTGCCTGGAGATTCCTATCTAATCCGGATAGCCTTTGGGTTAAATTTTTGAAAGCTAAGTATTATGTTACTGGTGATGTTATTGATTTTGCCTTGCACCAGCATGGTACCAAAGCAGTCTGGTCTCATTCTTGGCGTGGTTTGCTTTCTGCGTTGCAAGAGTTAGCTACGGGTTTGGTTAAAAGAGTGGGGGATGGTAGTTCTATCAGGTTTTGGTATGATAGATGGTTGGATACGCCTATTA